>KI422869.1:0-21367 GCA_000473375.1 Anopheles culicifacies | reverse complement strand
TCCACTATTCACCATCCATTCAAACATTCATCTTACCGGAAATCGATCGTACCACACGGCCCCTGTACCGGCCCAGCCAACCGACCGACACCGAACTGGTGGTTTAATTTAGATAGCATGACTCGTACGTCGGTACCATGTACTTAATGTTGATGAAAGCGTCCTCGCCACCGTGCCGTTCCAGCACCTGCAACGTCTCGTCAATTAGGTCGCCCACGTTCATGTTGTTCTTCTGACCGTAATCGATGGCATCGCCCGAGTTGACTGTTTTAATGGGCGCGAAAGAATGATAGAATTAATGATACAAAGTGGATACATCCATAGGTAATGAGTTTTACAGGAATTAAACCTAATGCTTTATGCGCGCGTTGTGTTATTTTGTTTTGGTTTATGGGAAGGTGGAACCGATTACGTCAATTAACTTGATAAAACATTACTCTAGTGTCTCTATAATATTCTCATTAGCTAAAACGAGTATCTTACATATCTATCTTGACAATGAACCCCAAAAACACATTGTAGTACGTTGGACAAATTTTTAATTCGAGGCTAGTTTTAGTGTTGGGTGAATCTGATTCATGAATCTTTGAACGAAATGCATTATTTAGAACTCCCAATAAGTCGTAAATCCTCTTAAGTTTGAAGAAATCTGTAAGCGCAATAATTTACAATGAATCTTTATTGCGAAGATTCATGAATTCTTATTCTTTATTCCTCAAAAAATCGTAATTCCTTTAAAATTCTTCATTTTAGTAGAATTAAGTAAAACTAATTTTGATATTTTATTTATTTTCCATAATAACGGCTACGTAACCGTATTTGCAAACTAAGTTGATTCATAAATGGTTGATTCATAAAAAATCATCATTGAACTGAATGTACAATTGTAAATCTCTATTTCGAAATTATTAGAGACTCATTTGCTATTCAATCCAAAAGTTTTCAAAAAATGTGTTTTTATGGTTTTTTTTTAAATAAAAAAAGCATAAAATATGAGGATCTATATGCATTCTCTTAGAATATATGTGTATAAACTAAGAAGAACCATGAATCTTTAAAAATTCATAAATCTCTGTAGAGTCGACTAATGATTTGGATGATACCTCATATACAGATTCATTTGTATGACTCTTTCCAAAAGCCATATTAAACAAATCACTAGTGCAAGCCTATTACTATCCCTCGTGGCGCCACCTATAGGAGAGTAGCGACACTACACATTACCCACGACTTCACAACACACGTTGGCGCGTTGGGAATCACATTTCTTATTCAAATGCACCCCGTTTTCCAGTGCAATTTCAATAGTGCATTTAGCACTCGAATCATTGCTTATAAATAGAACCGATCGATAGCAATTGCACACCATGGTGTAAAATTTAAAGAGACTTTTTTTAAAGCACTAGGCGCCTCCATTCATAAAGAAATTATTTTTCGTGATAATATTTTACCATCAATGGTCGCTAAATAAACAAAAAAAAGCCATTCAATGCTTTTAACAAAGAGCTTTGTCCCCAAATATTCTCCAAATATTGACTGACTAATTGTTCATTTTCCACTTAATTACACCCCGAGCGACAAGGTGACTCAGTGGCAAACGGCTTCCACACATCGAGTGGGCATTAGCGAAGTGAACGACCTTTGAAAAATCGAACACACAAATAATGGGCACCCAAGTGAACACAAATAGATAAGGCGAATGTTACAGCAACACGAAAGCGAACCACGTGTCACGGCCGGATGAGACAAAATAAAAAAAAAATGTCTGTTCTCTTTTACTGACACGCTGCAACCCCATTAATGTCACATCAATATAAATTTTGTGCGATAAATTAGTTCGATAGCGTCACACCCGAACCCCCGTCGTTCTACTCGAACCGAAAAAAGGCTATTTTCTCTTCACTCATATTGCTTGCCTCCATGTATACTTACTGTTTTTCACCTTGTAAGCGTTAAACATGGGCAGCAGCTGGCGATAGAACGGAACAAGTGCCGGCCCGATCAGATCCGACGACATTACGAGCTGCTGAATTATTTTCAACGTAACGCACATTACCTCCACGTTGCGTGTATTGAGTGCATCTGGGCGGTGGGGTAAGGAAGAACAATTAAAAAATGGAAATAAAACAACCAATTACTGCTGTGCGAAGGTAAAGAAAGCAATTAAAATAAACGGTCATCTGCGCTCCCCACCATAATGGCACTACCTCTAGGTACTTACTCTTAATCGGAATAATTAGTTGCGGAATGACGGGATAGATCTTGTCACCACCGTGTGCCAGCAGGTCCTGTACACCCTGCCGGGCGTACGTTTTGTAGGGATGGCGTGTTTCCGACAGCCCGTCAAAGAACAGCGGCAGATACAGACCGTAATCGAGCTTATCGATGTCCACCGTCCAGGCAATTTTGTCACCACCGGTCAGATACTCCATCTTGATTGGCAGATCACCCCGTTCGTAATACATCCTAAAGGATGTCGCCTTCGGTTGTATCATGTAGCGCTCTGTGTGGAGGTGTGTGGATTTTAATGGAAAGAGGAGATATAATTAGTTAGCTTTGAAGAACACAAAATCTACCCTGTACGCAAGAAAGAAATAGAAGGAGCGAAAGAGAAAACGTACGTTTCTGCGCCTTCGGTGGCCCCATTACGAAGGTGTTCTTCTGGAGCGATTCGATCGAAAATGCTGGAACGGGTCGCATTGCAGCGGAGGCACTTTTCACACTGCGAACGGGTTTCGCTTTGACCGAAACCGACCGTGGCCGGACCTCGAACAGGAAGGATGCAGATTTTGCCATCTTCTTTCGGTTGGATAATGCCCGCCCTAAGTAGTTATATTTAAAACACGGCAAGGACACACGAAAACAGACACACGCTCGCGAGGTGTACCGTCTTTGTACGCGAGGGACACAAACGGGGCTTTTACTTGCTCTCCAAAACGAAGGACGAAGAACAAAAAAACAGCACTCACACACAATTCGTTATGGTTAATATTTTTACACCAAACTCTACGGTTCTAACCTTCAACACTGTGCAATTACACTGGGCTAGCCTTAACTCTACGGACAGTCTGGGCCGGAACCCGCACCTAGTCCACACGCTCCACACGCTTCGACTGGGCAGATAGAAGAACGATGATAACAAACAAACACATCGGCTCCGATTTGATTTTTTTTTTTCGAGCTAATGCATACTTTTACACGGCGCGCGTGTATTCGGGTGTGTGAAAATATTTAGTTTTGGTTTGGCATCCTCACCATGGTAACGCACAAATGGGTGAACAAACGCTATATCGTGGTGTTTGAATTCCGTAGTACTAGTGAGCATTGCGTCCAGCTGTATCGTGCAATGTTGTGTGCAAGTGGACTTATTTCTATTAACCCTTGAGATGGTGCCTCGCTGTATTACAATTGTATTATTCATAAAGGGTAGAAGGCATTTATTTTTATTTTTATTGTTTAATTTGTAAAATTCTTTGGCAAATCTTATTTTATAGGACATTCTGTTTTGAAATACAAAATAAAAACAAGACGAGCATGAAATTGTCTGGTCTCATGAGGGTAAAAGTTCCAAAAAATGAACAAAGATGTCCATTCAACACTGGTACATTTTCACATAGTATAAAACCAACCACAATACATGTAATTTGAAACGTTGTGACAAAATTAATATATCAAACCTCTTTAATCCCCGTTCTAAGTCGAGCTGAAAAACAAACATCCTGTCAATGATATTATGAGATGTCAATAAGATACTCGTAAACCCTGTATGTTTCTTTCCTACCAATCATTGAAATCCCTGGTTCGATACTAAACTCATTAAAGATACTTAGTAATGAATATTTTCATATAATAATATATAAACGTTAACTACACGGACCAGCGGTAGGGAAATGGTCGAAAATGGTCTTAAAGGTGGCATATTGTAGAACAAATTCAACATATTGATTAAATATTGTTGGAGACCTTAGAATCCATTGCAGTGCCTGAAGCTCCTTATGCTAATGCCATACTGCTGGTAGCTATCAGTATCATTTCTGAAGCTAACTATTTTTTTAATCAAGTGTGGATTTAAATTATCTCATTTGATATACAAGCTTCTTTACTAATTGACTATTGATTGTCAATCAAGATTAGGATGAGAATATGCCCTACCTTGCACAATAACGTTGGTAACATGGACGGTATAACCTGCCCAAGCCTAAATTCTTGGTCTACCACTAGCTACTCCCTCTAAGCCTTAAAAGCTGAAATCGGCGTACTTTAGTCTAAATGAGGAGAACACTAGGTATTTGCCAAAGGAAGCTTACATTCTAAAGAGTTTGGAATATAATATCAGAGAGAATTCCGAATCGAAAGATCAACCAACGGCCGGATCTTCATCATGCAACAGGTCTTGGAGAAGATGGTGGAGCAGCAACAATATTTATGTATTTCACATAGCAAAACCTGCACAAACTTGCCAGACTTGTTAGAAAAACAATGATCATCGTCATATGGCATTTGACGATGGGTAGAAAAAGTCTCAGGCCTAGAAGACCACCAAGTATCCAGAAGATAAGCTAGCTTGTCGTTCTATAAACCTCGCATTAAAGAGGGCAACGACTTAGGATTGGAAACTTCAAGGACTAGCATCCATAAGTTCGACTTCTTTATGGCATACGGCATACATTGCTAGCATTATGGATGTCCTACGTAGCAGATGTCTTCCAGAGGAGTCAGAAAACTTCCTTCCGGAGTATAATGAGAAAACACTCAAAAAGGAAAGGCTTGTCATACCAGGGGCCTGTTCCGAAACCTGCCGATGCGCTGAAGTGCGTATCGTAGTACTCCATGCAGGAACGTGTATGAGGTGCACTCTCGGTGTTGTTGTCTCTGCTGCTGCATCTGCTTCGTACCATCCCTGTGCTGCCCGTCCGCCGCCGTTGCTCCAGGGATAATTTTCGCTCCTGCTGCTGCTCTGGTTACTCATAACTGCTGCTGCTGCTTCTGTTGTCCTTCTATGTTGTTGAAGCTTGGCTGCTAATGCTGCCCCACTTGTTCTCTGGTCCACCGTCGTCATGCAGTTGGTGGACTTTCAGGGGGTCCATCCGGATCTAACAGGGGTCAAAGGTAAGTACCGATAATAACATAGCTGTTGAGAGACGTACTAGGGTGCTTTCCGCGTAACAGATTTTTCTAATAAAAAATCCCCTTTCAAAAATCCAGAACTCAAATCTCATAAACATGGTCTCAGTCCAAAGCCGACAGAATCCTCTTAGCAGCGTTTCAGAAGATGTTGAGAAGGATGTTTGGCTTCATTTACCAAAGAAAAAGGACTATCGTCTGCTTACTGTACGATGAACTTTCCATTGTACATGGCATTCATTCGGAAAATTTCGATCATGACATGCAAATGTAACTGACAGCACGTGAAATCATTTTAGGTCATCTATATGAGTCAAGAAGACGTGGTACACTTTAGTTCTAAAATTTCTACAAGAGCTTTAATTTACAAAGCGAGAATATGGTGGAATAAATTACAGGTACTCTACTATGAGCTGTTCTAGTTTGATCGAGATGATCATGAGCTTCTGATAAACGGTAATTGGGCAGATGTAGTAAAAACAAGATCAACTATTACAATTCCATAAGTAACTAATTTTCGTACATCGTACAACACTAAAGATAAATGAAACACAACACACAAACAATGTTACAGAATATATAGGTTTATTTGCAATTCATACTGGTATCCATTACATCGTTTTGCAGAATTCTATCGATTATTTTAAGTGATGGTTTTTTTTGCGTTACTTTACAACGTCTCCACAACGTTAATATGCTACGCACGAGCCCCGAACGTAAGGAAAAGCAATTTACAAAACACATTCGCTGTACTAATCCCGGCTGTCGGCTTTTAATTCATCATCTACCGTTCAACACACTAATGTTCATACCCGTGAGGAGCACGGTTGAGGAGTAATTGAGTGCTCTCTTTATGTATGGTTCTGTGTCTATATTTTGCAGATTTTATCCCGACGTGTATTTATGGCTGGGTAAACATTCATTGGAATTTCTAAGTTTTTTGAACGAGCTTTCATTACCGACTCTTTGTTTTTCCTTCCACTCTATCGATTGGTTTACCTGTTTGCACTACTTCTAAGAAACCATCCGCTACTTTATTCACTACCCGTAAACTGCCTGGACATCCAGATGTGGAGCAATAGTTCAGTTTTGTGTTACCAAGAATGGTATTCGCTTACACTACATCCACAAACTGGTTCTATCAGTTTCTTGCATTTTGTTAATATTTTGTATCATCCCTCTGTTCACTGTGCACATCCTATAGTATGTTTCAGTTTGTTTGTTCAAATAAGAATCACTTGCAGCAAACAGGTCACAATCACGGAAGTTTTGTTTAAACGAAACGAAAGCACAAGTATCGCGATTGTAGCACATTTTTCCATCTGCGTATAAGAATTGCGTTAATTTCAAACCCGCTCATAAATGATTTGCTCTATTTTATCGTTCCGACGTTACTGTCGCGGCTTTATTGATTTGATAATGGAATTAAAAAAAAATAAGTTGAACACTAACTGAGAAAGCATCTTACGATAAAGAAGCTGTTAATGAGACACCGATCAATTGTATTGTCACAGGCAATAGTTAAAGTATACGTAAGCCGCATTATACAATCGTTCCGGAAGCTATCTGAAGAACAATCCCCTTTTCCGTCCTTAGTCCACTATTAGTCGCGTAACTTAATGTGATAGAGGTTTTAAAAAGAATATTTTTACAAAAAACGTTAATAATCACAGCAATTCACTATTGTTCTCGCTTTTAGCATCCGCATCAGTGTTGAACGTTTGGGTCGATGGCCACCAGTAGAGGTACGGCGACTTCCCCGTATCGCGTGTGTGTGTCTTATTTTGTTGCTTTTACAAGGTTAAGCATTTCTTCTTCCGCATGGGACACAGACACACACACATACACCGTCAATGTTTTACTTCCCGCTAATGTGGGATGATTTGTTCCGTTCGCTTAATACCCGTTCCAGGTTCTACTAGCTACCACCCAGCACAGCTGCCCTATGTTGTCAATACTTCGTTTGTAACTATTGCAATATGAGTTTCTGGGTGTAATGGGTTCTATTACGCTTAGTATTGCTTTTATTTGAACGGGAAACTAACTGGGTATTGGGTATTGGTTAGTTAGAAACACTGCTTAATTCGATAAGTAATACTCAGCGCAAAGCGAAATCTGTCACGCTGTCGAGTTACGTCTGTCTTGTACACGCGTTATTCGAAAACACATCAACCAGCAGCAACTATTCAAATCCTCGCCCGTACTCACTCCGTTCTAACATTCGTTACAATATGCACCATAATATGATGGAGTTACAATTTACACTATCTTTTAAATTGCTCATAAGGTTACAGGCAGAATAGTATTGCATCAGCAACAAAACATGGCCCACCTACGCAGTAGGATGAGTAATGATGCTGCGCACGAGGCATTAAGCTATGCATAGTTTATTACGTTACATAACATGAAAAGGCAAAACTCAAGATAAACTATAAATTGCACATTTTGCTGTTACGTATGATTGTGATGATAAGTATATGGAAGTGGTTTAATGATTTTGTTTTTGTTTATGAATCTCTGTTAAATAAAAATTGCGTAAATTAAAACGATTCGCTAATAAAAAAAAACTAAAACAATTGAGGCTATTGAATTGTATCACAACACTAAAATACATTCAAAAGCAAATGTATTACGACTAGTGACACCTTAACAAAAAGGTTGTAGTGATGTATGAATTGGAATGAAAATAAAAAAAATGTATTCTTCGCTGATGAAACTTTGAAAAGGCTAAGCGAGCCATCAACCATACAACCATGGTAGGATTATGTTCGTTTCTTAGTGTATATAAGCGTAAACAACACAACATGCTACATGTGTTAATATTTATATTGTTTGTACGCTCATGTAGAGTTATCCTGTAATTTCAGCGGATTTTCTATGTGTCGTATGCTTCATGTACTAGCGAATGTCGATCGTAAAAGTAAACATATTGTCAAAATGAATTACTTTAACGACTAGAGAATTATAAAACACTCAAACACATTTCACATTGTTCCGAAAGGGATTCAAAGAAAATAGTAAAATAAAATTATTTGCTTTAGCATGATACAATCGTCGGCAAAATGTTATCACTTTCAATTGTAAAATAAAAGAAATAATATGAACCAGAGGTGTACATTGTAAGATACCTCTAGAGCAACGTTAAGAAGGTTAAAGGTTCGCTAGGTAATGTTGGAAAAATAAATGAAAATATCCATCATTCGCTTGCTGTGTGGTCGGTGACGATAGTAAGAGTATGAAGCACGTTAATGTGCAGTACAATAGCAACATCACGTGCCAAAACAGGTCCAGGAACACATGCATGTTCGGTACAATCCTTTGCCTTGCGCGTATTGCAACATGTGTGCTTATGTGAGCAGTAGCTTACAGTATCCCACCATCGCAACCGGTCAATATTTCGGATGACCCACCGGTGGCGGTTGATGATACGGATGAGGCAGATGGGGCTGTCGACGCAAGACTTTGCTGTTGGGCAGAACTGGTTGTGGCGGTGGCTGCGGACGCGACTGCTGCTGTTGCTGCTGTTGGGGACCCACCGGCAATGGCAACTGTGGGGAAAGCACGATAGCATTACTCAGTGGTGTTTGGCGTTGTTTGCTGCGGTGCAACACCGGACGCACCATGAGAAAGATGAGATACATGATGCGGATGGTGCGTGTAGAGCTGCGGTACGGGATGAGAATGATGTTGCTGCTGTAAGGCATTTGGCGCATTGGCGGCATTATTGGTGCTGCTCTGGGGAGTAGTGTTTATGTTCATGGTGGAGTTGGTGGAAGTGTTTGTGGTGGTGGTGGTGGCGGCGGTGAGGGTGCTGTTTGGTGGGCATGATTGTAACACACTATTGCTGTTAATGTTGCCACTGTTTGCTACACTGTTACTACTACTGATGGCAGACGGACTGTTGCTAGCGGTAGCCGTGCTACTGAGTGCGTTACTGCTGATACTACTGCTGACGGGACTAACAGGAGTCGTCGTGTTGCTGCCATTCCCACCGCTGCTACTGTTGATTGATCCCGTACTACTTCCACTGCTGCTGCTGCTACTGCTGCTGCTGCCACTGTTACTGAGAAAAGGAATACGGGACGAGACGGCACCAGCTGCAACGGCAGCGACCGCCGACACTCCGGACAGTTTCGGTGGTATCTGCGGTTTGTTGGGCGGTATCGGTGGTGGCACACCGCGCCCACCGACGGGCAGTATTATTGTCTTCTTGATGGTGGCCGTTGAGCCGGTCAGTGGACTCGTTCCCGGCGCCCCGCCGATCGTCGCTCCGGTCGTTCCTCCGCCGCCGATTACCGTTGCCGCTGCAATACCGGCCGCCTTACGTACGCCCGTGCTCGCCATCTGTGGTGGGGAGGGTCCGGCAGAAGGTGGTTTCGTTGTTAAAGTGATGTGCAGAAAACATGGTTCGATTGGTGAAATCGTTTACTTTCAATTCCTTTTCGTTTCAATTTTGTGTTTGTGTGTATGTGACTCTGTGATGTCTTTAATTACACTCGTTACGACCAATTGGCGGTAGGTTAGGATGTGTTTTATTGAAAAACCTCTACGTTCGGACAAAGTTTTACAATACCCAACAAAAACATATCTTTCCTCTTGGTTTGGGTTCGAAAAGGAAAACTGTTAGTAGTATATGCACTAAAACCAAAACCCACTTCTATGCGCGGCAAACTAAACATATTGCACAAAAGAACTATCCAACACACGGTCTAACAGAAAATATACATTAACAACGCAACGCACAAAGAAGGAATAGAATTTAAATTATTACTGTTAACATGTGTAATAAAACTATCAGCAAAATCTGTTTTGTTTCCCATGTATCACAATTACTTGTGTGTCAAAACACCCTCCAATCCAATCTACTTTACACGTTACTAATTCAGTTTTAGTTGAGGCATCGATTCGTTATTTTTGTTAAGGTACGCATGTACTGAGTAAATTTCTATGTTTTTTTTTTCCTGTTACCAAAACCAAATCTGTTTTCAGATCATTTTTTACACAAATTACCCTTGAAAAAGAAATAAGGGGGAAAACCCCCCGTATGAAAGTATACACAGCTTTCGTACAGTTGGGTAGCACACAGTCTCACTTTACAGTACTAACGTTAACAGCTTATTGAAAACCATACCAAACGTTCCCTTTTCAATTCACTACAACCGGGAACCGCACGAAGCAGGTAAGCAGTTTTTGTTTTGGGTTAATAAAACGCATTTGCGAATATGAGTTTCCCATTGGGCAGTGGTTTGCGCAACAGCACGTATTCATATACGTTTCATTTCGATTGGCATAATTTGGTTAAATATAGGAAGGAAAATAAAATGAGAAAAACAAAATTAGCTAATTAGACATAGGGGTTACGCCTGCATCGCTATGTTTATGATTGATCTAACATCTACATGAGAGAGAAAAACAAAACAAAATCATTGCTTCTAAATTCTGATTATTATGATACCAGTTTGACTACCATTAATGTTCTACATTGGTATGAACAGGATATTGAGTCTTTAACCGAATTCGTGACGCCATACAACAGGTTTAGTTAATTTTAACAAAGATCCTATGTTTGCATGTACATTTAAAATAGTATTCCAACAATTTCAATATATAGCACTCTGATATTTAAAGATTAAAACATCCCAGGAACAGGATTGATAATACTATAATCTTAAAAGAGACATAAATACTTTGAATAAAGCACTAAATATATTATATATTCTGATACTGCAAACACACCACTTATTCAGTTAAAGCCCCAATAATTTAATAAACTTATTTTCAGTATGTGAGATGAGCTATTTCATGAATCACGTTAGATATATGAAATGAAATTTACAATCATACAAATGTTTTCAACAACCATAAGACTCCTACCGCTTTCTTTTATTTATTAGTACATGACATGACATGACATGAACCGAACGGGACATTCGAGTCCGTGTACTGACAAACGATGGATTATTATTTTGTAATCGGATTAGTAAACGAACACAAGGTGAATGAGTTAGTGTTTACAAAGCATACATGTAACCGAAGAACAACAACATACACGCAACAAGAACACGCAAGGCTTACAAAAAACGGAAAAAGGCGTAAGAAATTAAACCAAACACAAAATAGGTGACGCGAATTGTCTACCACTAGTGCAATAGCCAAGTTGCCGAAAACTGTCCCGTAAATTTCCCCTCAGTGAAAGAATATGCAAAATGAAAAAAAAAAAACAAAAATAAACACCATACTCAACGCAAGCAAATTGAGTAATGAAAATGATCAACGTGTTTTGTTTAAAATCTCATTTTACGGTGACTTACCTTCCCCGTTGGTGTGTTTGCATAAGTTTCCGGGGTTGCCCCTGTTGCTATGGGAGGCGTGGAGCCAATTCCAGCCACTCCTGTTCCCACCGTACCGACAATTGGTGGCGATGTGACCGAAAGCTGAGAAATTGCCGTCTGTCTTATGAGTTGTCCCGGTGAGACGGATCGCGCAATGCCGGTAGCTGTGGGTTGAAAGGGAGTATTTTAATTTGATGATTTCTTGCGGTCATATTAACAATAGAAGAAATCCAAAAACACTTCAAACATTCAAAATAAGCACACAGAAATGCGTAATAAACCAAACAAAGCACAAATAATGACTGAAAAACACATGCCGTTGAGCTGTTTCTTACATAAATAAATAAGAGTAGACAACAATATGAAATAACTATTAAACACACGGATAATTATTTAAACAAGTCAAGCAAATAAATTTGGAATTATGAATAGCACATTACTTGGTGCTGACACGGGAACACTCGATACGGTTGCAGTTGGTTGCACAACTTTCGTTGCCATGCTACTAATCATTTGTCCCGGTATACCTATGGATCCTGAAGTGACTGTAGAAAGAACACGAATACAATTCAATGGCTATAATCTGTTTCAGATATGAATACTACTGTTCGTTCTTTAATATATGATCATAACTGTGATTCTTACTGTATGTAGATTGTCGTAAAAAGAATAACGCATATTTCTCTGTTAGAATATGCGATACGCAATCTCGAAACTCTATCACATTACGATAAACATCAAAAAGAATTTTATCTCAGCTGTTGGATCAATAGATTTCAGATTCTTATTATTACATTATATCAAGTGCAATTATTATCAAATGGATGCAATTATTATCAATTTAATTATATTTTAAACAACCATTGGAGATAAAGGTCTGTGAGATTGCGCATCGCTTCAGTGTGGAATTAATAATATCAAAAACTTACCAGTTGCTCCGACCGACGATGGACTAGCTACAACACCACCAGTAGCAGAAACTCCACTTCCCGGTGCTACACCAATCGATGGCCGGGAGGGTACGAGTCCACCCGGTTTTGTCGGTAGCTGTGGAGCTACTAGCGGATGTCGTATACCGGTTTGCTTACGAAGCAATTCAATTTCAGCCTTCAGCTGCTGTATTTCTATTTCCTGATCCTTTACCCTAAAAAGGAAAAGAAAAAAATTATTAAAAATCAGGTAAAAACCATATCAGTTATTAACATATTAGATCTCAAATTAATATCGTACTTGAAGTAATAGAAAGACTTCTATACCGCACAAACATACGAATGTCTTCCGCACACTTCTACAAGGTGAATACAATGTTTATCTCCTCGCTGCGTATCACCTTGCCGAGCGAACGAGATTTGATAAAATTGCGGAGAAATTAAAAACGAACAAGCACTCAAACCCCGATGATACGATACGTACCGTTTTTCCTCCTTCGCTAGACTCTGGTGTAACATTTTCCGTTCCATTTCGAACTGTTGCGCCTGCTTTTCCAACTCCGCCTCCATGCGCAGCGACTTTTTGCTTTCCTCCTCCAAACCCTCGGCAATCGTGTCGACCCGTTGCTTTTCCTCCGACAGTATTTGGGCCAGATCTTCACTCCGCTTGCGCTCCTCGATGTACTTGATGATGATCTTCTTGCGCTCCGCCAGCAGCAGCAGTACGATCTGCTTCTGACGGTTCTTTTCCGCCTCGAACTGTTCCTGCACCTTTTTCAGTTCGATCTCCAGCACTTTGTGCTGTTCCTTTTCGTGGTCCAACTCTTGCTTTAGCCGGGAACGCTCAATCTCCAACCCGTACGTAATGTCGTCACCCTGGGCGGTCGTATGCTCATGCTTACGGCGCTCGTCGTACAGTTCCTGCACTACCCGCTTGTGACGCTCTTCTGCGTCCTTTAGTGCTTCGATCATTTTGGCCTGTGCCTGACGCTGCTGCATCACAAGCGCGGCGAGCGAATCCATCTGTTCGCGCACCCCGCTACGCTGATCGTTCATGAGACGCATCTCGTGCTCGGAATGGGCCGCCTGTATCGAAGACTGACGGCTTGCAATGTTACCACTAGCGGCTAGCTGGTCACGAAACAGTGCCGCATGAGGATCGTTCAAGTTGGTCGCTTTGCTGTACCGGGGTGTCGTTAGTAGCTGTTTAATCTTTTCCGTCTTGAGTACCGCAATCACGACATCACGAGCCTGCAGCTCACCCTCGAGATAGCTGAGCAGTTTAAGCAGATCCGCTTTGCTGAAATCCATCTTTGGGTTACGCTAAAAAGAAATAACATTCGAGTGTATTGGAAGTTTGAAATATTTAAAAAACGGATCTGAAAGGTTACCTCTCAATGTCTTTCTCGATTAAGAGATTCATTTCAAAGTTCGAATAGGTTGGTTTCTTTTTTCATATTGCATGGTAGATTATTTACTAAGCACCGTGTGAAGTACCATTCGGAATAGTTATTATATAATTCTACGTAAATGGTTTATGTCTAAGAGCAGTGCATACATTTTGAAAATCAACAGTTTTCAAAATTATCAAAAATCTATGCCTGCCTGCTGATCATGTCATGTGAATGACACCGTACAACTAAATCCAAGAAGTTCTTCAAATCTGCCTGGAGGACGAATTGCACGAATTGGATCCACAGGCAGTTGATGATGGGAAAAACCACTAAAGGGCAACCGGTCAATCACACCTTCGAACCATCATCAAACAACGGGACACGCACACACACCCTACAATGGTCACGCCAGTACAACCCTCCTCCCCTTCGAAACCATCCTCCCAAACATATCGCGTGTCATTCGTTCTGACCAGAACCGTGGTTCTTCTTCCCTTCGAGCAAGGGATTTCACTCGTTCTTGTTTGATGTGCCGTTCTCTTTCTTCCCCACTTGGAGGGAGCTGTTTGCGCTCACACAAACTTTCGCAATCTTTCTCCGGCTCTCGTTCTCGCGCGCATCACAAGTGCGGCCGTGTTTAGCAGGGCATTCGAATATTGATTTTTCCATGCCTGTAGCCGTACGGGGTGCGTCTAAAGATGGGTGAATGAGTGAGGAAGGGATGAAAAAGACAAATGTGTGCAACTTTTCAAGACGTTAAGTTGCATTTTTCCATACCGAGAATAACTTTCCTTTCCATGTTCATCTCTCTCATAGGACAGATGGAATGATTTTCTAAGGCCGTTACGCTAGCTTCGTACTCACCTTTAACGTATCGCTCGTCTGTTTGATAGCGGCCAGGTCTGCCTCGGTGAACTTTACCGTACCACCCCCCTTCGGTTTGTCCGGTGCGGCCGATTCTCCATCACCGCTGGAGCTGGTGCCAACTTCCGCCATCGTTTGCCGACAGAGCCGTACTCGGGTTCCCAGTGTGTCGCCGTTCACTGTACGGATGGAGACTGTGTGGAGCACACAGCCACCGCCCGGTTTACTGAAGCACTTGAGAAAAAAGTCCCTACCAAAGCAGGACTACCGCTACGGAGCCACACACAGACTCCGGCCCTTTTCCAGCAGTGATGCTGAAGTGCTTGCCGACGTTGGAAAGGACAATCCTTTCCGCGTTGAGTAACGTTTTCAAGCGTGTCTTCACCGGGGCCAAATCGATCGATGCTGGTCACTGTGTCCTGACAGATACCGATGGATGGTTGATTAGTGCGCGTTAACTGTCAGGCCGAGGATTCACAGTTTTCGTGTAAAATAACTAAAAGCTGGCTGAGTAGATGATGCCTACTAGACAGCAATCCTCATCCAGCAGCTGTCGCACTGTGTGTTCTTCCGAGAATACGCACACACGGGATTCTACGATTTTCACACTTTTCTACTCTCTTTCTCTTTCCTTTTTTCTAGTGTTCTCTTTCTCCGTGTGAAGGTCGCGACGACTGATGATGATGATCCGATTACCGCACACTGCTCACATAGCACCCATAAACTACTCTACCGTACCATCCCGGTCCTAGGCACGGCCAGTAATGGAACGGACGTGTGTATTGTGAGTTGCACACGTACGTGCTCTCTTGCAATCGTAGAATGCACTCCCGAACGCAGCATGCGCGCGAGGCAGCAAAAGGTGAAAGGAAGCGGGAAGCAAAAGAAGAAAACACAACACAACGCGCACTCCTACTTTCTGCTATCCCCACCAAAAGGAAAAGATGCTGTCATTCTTCGTGTTGATGATGATGATGCTGATGATGATGCTCTTGACACCTACGAGGCCATACATGCACTTTTCTTGCACCGACAACAAAGAGACAACGGTGCCGCTACATTAACTAAAATCAATGTATCTCGTATATTTTAAAAGCACTTTTCACTGCTTTCTTCCTCTGTAATCTCCTTACTCACAGAAACTTGGCTAAATATCACCGTCTATTGCACAACTACACGCAGAATCCACACACATAGAACACACACCGTGATTCTTGGCGCATCATGCTGTTCTTCTTGTTGCTGTTTTCTAACACCTCTTGTCGAACTCTGTTTATCCGTACGTTTTCCTTACGAATGCGCACCGTTTCCGTTTCGACTTAGAAACACGGGGACAGTGCAATGTGCACGTTACACGCCGGGAGTCACGAAACAAAACGCACCGAAAACGGGAGCACTTGGCGTGAATGTTTTGTTTCCACGAACGAGCAAACGAGCAAGCGCTGGCCGACGGTGTCGAGGAAACAGTGTGCTAGCCTGCGGTCATATCGGATGACAGTGCGAATGACAACTATGCGAGTATGCTCAATGTTGCTCAGGGCTGCGCACGATGATAAAATGTAAACACAACAATTGCGGTAATATTGAAGCGATAAAGCTAGCTGTTGTGAATATTCACGATAAGAATTTAATTATCTGTTCTAGTTTTCCTAGTATACAAGACATATTTAAGACAAAACTATCACATCCATTCATTCTACTACTGCAGGAGCAGCAATGCATTGCGGGCTTGTACAATTGATATCAGTGAGTGACATATGCGCACATTCTGCATTGCATTTGTTTTGCCAAAGTATTTAAGTTAATCTAAAAAACTATGAGTTGTACAAAACAGATCGAAGTGTAAGTTAATCTGCTCAGTCAGTTAGTAGTAGCAGTAAACTCCTTTGTATAAATCGTCATTTATGTTTTACGTTTTTATTTCAGCTCGCTCAAGGTCCCATTTCCCACCAAACGCGAGGCGGAAATAGCATTCGATGTGTTGCGTGTTGACAGTGAACCAAAACGAAGCTTTATTAAAAAAGTTATCAAATTGGAAGATAACATACTACTCCTAGAGTTGGCCGGCGACCAAGCGAAAAACGTACGTGTTGCTGTGTCTTCATTTTGCGAACTGTTGCTCCTCTGCTGTGAAACGCTTGACCAATTCGGCGCACCGGTATCGGAAAAGTACGATCATTATTAAGCTGGCTTAGCTCAACACTCAAGCCTAACCAACATGCCCGAACATACACCGGCACCGACGCCGGGTAGAGCTATTTACGGGTTTGTTCTGTATCTGTTGTTTAAAACCTTATTCTTTCTGTACGTCGTGTGGGCATACGTTCCTACATCCTGGTTCGAGATGGTTGGCTTGACGTATTTACCGGATAAATATTTTGCCCTTTTTGTACCTATCGTCGCATTGGTCGCAGTGACGCTGTTTGCTTTTATCATATATCCCTCGCTTGCACTTTCAATGATGCCCGATGTAGACGAGCGCGTAACTATCGCCGATAATAACTCGATCGTGCGATGTGAGTACCGGTTTCCCGACGATCAAAGCTGCAATCAGCGGGTAGAGGACCCGTTCGAAAATGGCTGGTATGCAAAGCGACACTGTTCGAAACATAGCTCCCGTCACATCGAAACCCAACGTACGGTGCGTGTAGCCAACTTTTGTGACTGTCCCTATGAAGGACAATGTCTACTCCGGAAGGTGCCCGAATATTTGCCAACGCTCCGAAGTAAAGACCCGATACCTGCCGTAAGGGATTTGAGCCTGTCACAAGTCAGTCGTGTCCTGTATCGGCGGATGAGGTAGAGTTGAATTTAGGAAGCGAAAAATAAACGTTAACATTAAGCGATCGTTGTACATTATCAAAGCTCTTGAGGACGGTTTTCATTTCATTATACGCTATTATTTATTCCAGTTTATTATATCAAGCTCAACAGTCTAAAGGAAGAGAAAGAAACAAAAAAGATAGACGGTAATCCACAGTACCTAATCATCCATTTTCGCCTTCTTATTTCGATTACGATTTTTAACGTTGTGCGTTTCGTAAAAGTTGCTGCCAATCTTCTTCCGTTTGCTTGCTCGCTCGATCGCACGCTTCTGTCTGGAGGTAAGCTTGCCAACCTTTTTGGTACTGGTGCTTGGTACCGGTTCGTCCACCTTGCTGCTGCCAGCAGATTCAGCCTCCTTCGCCGGCTGCTTTTGCTTCTTCCTCGTAAGTTCTGCCTTTTCCTGGGCGGTACGATGTACCACCCTACCTTGCTCTTCGTCATATTCATCTTCGGAGTAGAAGTCACTAATTCCAGACGAATCGTCGTCATCTTCTCCGGCTGCTTTCTTACGATTGGCTCTCTTCGCTTTAGCTTCCGCTTTCTTCTCTTCTTTCAATTTCTCCAGCAGCTCCAGATCGATCTTATCGATTTCGCGAATGTCCTCACTTTCGAACTCAAGGTTGACTTTAATCTTCCGGAAGTCCTGTATCTGGAACAGTTCGCGACCCTTCTTTACTGTGTCGGGGATCGTTGGAGTGGCCGTTACACCGGAATAGGTACTCTTCTGATCATCGTCGCGTTGCATTGTTTGATTCGCATCGTCCTCCTCCGCAACCGTTTCTTGTTCCGCAAGGTTCTGTTTCTGCGCGTGGAACGATTTCGGAACTTCGAAACCTTCCGGTGCAACGTAAAACGGTAACCGTCCTCGTTGCCAATCGTTCAAAATCATCTTGGCAACGGTCGGTACGTCCGGCTCACCCTTCTTCAGGAGCTTTCCCGTTTTGCGAGCAATCTGTTCGAGGAAATCAATATGATCCGTCCATTCCGTAACACCGTACGTCTTCACGATGTACTCCTTGCGGATGCGATTCAGCACTTCCTCGATGTAATCTTCCGGATTGTTCACTAGCTCGACACGTACTACCGCCTTAAGCACCTTTTCGGTGTCCGTTTCCGCCGTTGGATACACCACACCGGGGCAATCGATCAGGAAAATGCGTTTCATCAGCGTAATATACTGCCAAACCTTCGTTTCGCCCGCAATTGGAGCGACCTTACACACTTTCTTGCTTCGCAGCGCGTTAATGACGGACGATTTGCCAACGTTCGGGTATCCGATGAAACCGACACTGATCTGTTTCTTGTCCACGTGCAGTTTACCGATCTGTCGCAACAGATTGATCAACGCACCCTTACCGAAAGGATGCGTCAGCGAAGCGTGAAAAGCAATTGTCGGATACTCCTTGCTCAGTATGGCCACCCAACGCTGTGTTACCCATATCGGCACCAGATCTACCTTGTTCAGGATGAAGAACAGATGCTTGTGTGGTTTCTCCTTGCGCAGGAAGGTCTCGATATACTTCGAGCGAGTGCCCATAGGGTCGCGTGCATCCAGCACCTGCAGCAAAACGTCCGCCGAATCGACCACCTTGTGCAGCTCGTTCCAGATACGCTTGCTCTGTCCGGCAGCAAAAATGTATTCCCGCACTGCATCCTTCACCCCGCCGTCGTCACGCTCAATATCGTGATCCTTCGATTCGTCGTACTTTTCGGCCGATTCCTCTGCTGTCTTCGTAAGATCCTCCAAGTCTCGCACCTTCAGAGTTGGACGCTTGCGTAACTTCTTCTTGCCGAACACTGTATCGTAGCTTTCCGTATCTAGCAGATGCACCCTTTGATAACGGGCCGATTCGTTGAGCAGCGTAATTGGCAGATTGGTAGGCTTCATGATTACCTTGTACGGATCCTTCACCGCTTTGCCCATTTCTTCCTGAAACTTTTGGAGCGATTTCTGCGATATGACACGCGAATTGGCAAACCACTTCGGGGACGGTTCGACACGCGCTACCGTACCGCTGCTGACCCACCCTTGGAACGGGGCTGGTGTAACGATTTTTCCTCTGCGATCGCGCTTTGCCTTAAAGTTCCGGTACATCTGCAACCGCTTGATGGTTGCTTTCGTACGTGGTTTGGCCACCCCCTTGAGACCTTCGGTAGGCCGATCCGGGTTCATCGAGTGTGTCGATTTGTTAAGCGACATCTTTCGGGGTGGCCCCGACCGTGAGCTCACTTTCGGCATTTTAAAGCACTTATGTACCGCGGATGTTTCGATGTAAAAGGAGTAGAAACGGTATGAATTTTTCACCGAAAAACCACACAAGACGGCAATTAGCACGACGCAAATAAACACGGCGACCGCAACACGCGGCTCGTTGGCTGATTGCAATGACAGTTGTCAGTTTTCCCGTTTGACAGATGCCATGTGTTTGTTTGTATGCGTGTTTTTTTTTAAATTTTCTCATTTTGACCGTTGAAATTATAATTTATAAAATATCCTTTGTTATATGATGATTTGATTATCATAAATGATTTCATTTTCATGTTATATGATGAAATATGATTTATTTATCATAAATTATGCCAACCAACTGGTGATGAAGTGTCAAGCAACTGGTGTAAAACAATTGCAGTTGCTTTGCGCACAATTTGCTTTTTGTTCAAATCACTTCTATCTTCTTTTAGTTCTACCAAGAGACGATATTGCTATGTACATCATATAAAGCTTCTCGAGCTTCAATTGGTCAATTACTTTTACCCCTGTTTCACGACATTTTCTTGTTAATTTTCCGTTCCTGCGTGCACAGCAATTTTTCTGTGCGGAACTGTATCGCACATGACAGTTCACCTGTCACAGCACATCGATTGTTGTTTACATTGTTCTCCCACCACGCGTCTGGAAAGACCTGTTTACGGCTGGAACGTGAACGGACACGGGTGCACATATTTACAATTGGTTGGCAGCAGCTCCTCGAAACGGTGGACGAACGCGCGATCAGCTCCTAGCCGCGTAGTGCGTGTGGCGCGGTAAAACATTGGAATTCGAACCATCTCCCCGTGTCGAAAGCGGTCGTTGTGTTTGTGCGTCAAGGTGAAAGAATCCAGCCACCGACCGACCGACCGACCGATCGACCGATTGTGCAGTGCTGGGCGGTGTGTGTGGTTTAAATAAACTTTCTCCTTCATAATCTTGTCCCCGTGGTGTGAATGCTTTTGAATGCAGCCGTGAGTTTCATTGATTGTTTTGTCTCCTGTAGACATTTTTCTACATTTGTGTCTGACATCCAAAAACCGGCTCAGGTTGCACTTTGTGTTGTACTGTTGCGTATTTTCTGCGACGTGTCCAACTTGAGCAATCGTGTCGCGACACCACGGGTCACTTTATGACGCATTGCGTGTTTATTGCCCAAGAGGATCCGGAAGAAGAAACAAAACCGTTCTTCAAGTGCGTATGTGTATTATTGTTTGAAAATACTGTTGTGACGTTCTGACCCGGGTATGATGTTCTCGCATATGTCCAAGAACACAGCTCGACCTACTGCTCCACCAGCATCAATTGATTAAATTCGATCGATGCCCTGATTCGCGCACACTTGTGCATGATCATTTGCCCACTTTTCTTCACCTCATTCGCGCTCATCATTTGTCCGTTATTTGTTTCAGTTTCGTTTGTTCGTTATGCGTCAAGTTTATGATAAGAGAAAGTATCCGTGGAGAGATGTTTGCAAAATGAGGAAAGCATTCCGCGTGGCCCGGTAGGCACCGCCACGCATACGTTCCGTACGATTTGCTACAACTTGGCTCCCGGCTCTTTCTCGCCGCCTTCGCTATTCACTGGTGTGGTCTTCAATTTCACCCGCTCGTGCCGGCACAATTGTGAAATTATGAGTGTTTGTGTGTG
>KI422868.1:3415-44778 GCA_000473375.1 Anopheles culicifacies | reverse complement strand
TTTTTTTTTTGTTTTGCTCGCGGGAAGCGTTATGACGAATGACGGGAGGATGCGAATAGTGTACACGCAGGAACAGAAGCGAAAGCGGTTATAATTTATGTACATTTACGTGCCGGCGCTAGTGTTTGTGACTGGGTGATCGTTGGATGACGATGAAGCGTGGCCAAAAAAACAAAATGTATGGTCATGAAACGGCCGTTACATTTCAATTTTGCAAATTTGCGTTGCGAGATTTGAAAATTGTTGCGTTTGCTCGCAAATGTCGTTGGGTTTGAATTTTAAGTTTTTATTGGATAATCTTTTGCATTGATATTCTTTTTTTAGCTTAGAAATAGCCAATGCTTTTAAAAAAATGCATAATTTTGTAACATGCAAACTTACTCAGAACTTATTTCATTTTCATGCTAGATTTTTCTAAATAATTTACCGTAATGTGATTAGGACTTAAATCAAAATATAAATATAGGTACATTCCAATTAGCACATTTACTTTGACAGATTTTGCGTTGGTTGCGTTTAAATTTTAGAGTTTTTTGGATTAAATTTCTTTTTTTAAGATTAAAAATACTTAAAACTTACTTATTACCTAATATTTGCATAATATTACTAAAAAGTACTCAGATTTCGTTTCATATTTGATGGTTCAATACAATTTATCGAATAATAAATAAATAGAATAATAAATAAGAATACAGAACATGAATAAAAATATTAATATATATTCAAAATTTGTAAAATAACCTTAAACGGAATTTAAAACCGTTTAAACCGAAAAAAAAAATGCATATATTGCCGAAAAGCACTCAAGACTCATTTTACTTGCTCTATTATATCAATCTCTATCAGTATATAAAATGTGATATCAGAAATATATTCTTAAAAACATTTTAAATATTCATAAAAACAAAATATGTACAATATTTGCATTCTGTGTCAAGCAGAACTATTCGTTTCTATGTATTTATTGTTTTTGATAAGCCAACACACAAACGGCCAGGCCGCTCTTGATGAATAACGCACGTCAAACCAACACATACACAGGAGGAATTTCTGTATGCACACAATCTCATTCATGACAACTGTGTCCCAGTTTCAGGCCGTTTATGTTTATCCCGGTGGGGTGTAGAGATTCACCCCATTTGCTAGTGAGGGAGGTCCTTGGGAAATTTTCGCGCCCAAAACATTCCCCAAATGGTTGCTCATGCGCCACCCTTGTGCGTTACCATAGTAGCATAGAAGTAATCGATCCGGAAAATGTGTTTGCTGCTCATCCTTCTTGCCGTGGACCATCGAGTCAAGGAAGAGCAAGGAACAGAAACGGGAAGATTCAACATCATGGTGGTTCGGGGTGTTGTCACTAGGGCACTCAGCATGCTTTCGGTTGCCATGGTACTGGTGGTAACTCAGTGTGCGAATCAAAATACGCGACCGTCACCCGTTTAACCGGGGTTGACACACGCAACAGGTTGTGTGATGTTTGCCCACTATAGGTAGTATTTAGTGTGGGTTCCGTAGGATGGAGTATTGGACGAGGCAAGTTTTTGCACGTTGGTGTGCATCGTTTGCTGTCTCGTACTATTCTTTGAGCGCTTTTCCACGGTTGCGGCACATGCTCAGAATCGGTTACGGCGTTTTCATCCACAGCCACACAACCGGTAAAGCGGTTCGCGAAGCGGTATTGCCGTCTGATAGGCACGGATGAAGTTGGTCTATGGCGCGAAACCGGAAAGGTTACGACACGCTCGTAAAAGCACGTGCTGGCCACGCGGATTTTCCTGTCTGCCTCACGTGCGGTGTCATGGTGCTGGGTGGTTCAATGAACCAGCTTGGGTCTTTCTAACACCGAACGTAGTTTTGTTTGTGTTTTTTGAGTGGATTGTGTGGGTAAACGTAAAAAAATTAAATAAATCTCACAGCTGCTGTTAACGAGCGACGATTAAATGACGATGATGGTGTTTACAATAATGTTACGTGTCGTTTTAACAATTTACGTGATAATTTCTATGGATTTTATGCAATTTAATTCAAGTTTAAATTATTTTGGAATCTTGAGTGTAGTTTACACATAAATATATCTATACACATATATTTTTTTATTGCATCCACTTTTGTATTTCATTTTGAAATAATAATACTTTATAGTTGAGATTTAATACGATATTTAGATATTTTCTTTGTTTTTATGAGATGAAATAATTGAATTTCAATGGATCAGGACAAAAATTAGAATAAGAATTAAAAGGTGTAACAAATAAAACTGTTTTTATATTCACAAAGTACGATCCATGTTTGGTGCAATTATGTTACGCTATTTTTAACTTCACGTGTTTCAAATGGCTTACATTCTCTGACGGGTAATATAATGTGCCACTAGAACGCATGTTGTGGTCTATTTTGGGAATTAAGAAAACAGTCCTATTTGTTTCCATCGGAGTTACTAGGGCAATAGGTGTCGATACGAAGCGAAACGGAAGGAGGAAAGCAAATGAAATGTATTGTGTGTGCATTTGTGATTTTTCCCTCCAGACATTTTGTGCCGACACACCGAATGAGTCAATCGTGAGCAATTCTTTTCCACTCGGATGCAGTTTTTAGTGTGGGCTTTGTTGTAATTTTTGATAAACCTAATTATGGGTATGGTAAAACAGCCTAGGCGTCTACAAGGAAAACTAAATAGACAATTTATGTTTGAATTATTATTATTATATTTTATCTTCAGATCTTAAGATTAAAGCTTCTTATTTAAGTATTAAGTATAGACCACAATTGTAGAAATGTTAATTAATGTTTAATAACCGTTTAATGTATGATCATTCATCATTTTCATAGATTTTCTAGGACAAATCACACGACAGAGAACTTAAAATATAGAGTAGACTAAAAGAAAAACTCGTTCAAATTGATACATTTTGGTTTATACAGTACTGTTTGGCATCTGCTCAATTAATTGACAAAAATCACCTTGAACAATTATAATTTAAAAATCGAAGCCTGACAGCTTCATTCGTGGAGTTTCTCAAATCAGATTATATTATGAAATTTTCAAAGAAAAATCAAATGGTAAGATCCTTCGGGTTTGTTTGGACTTAAAAACTTCAACAAAGAACTTCAAAATCATTACTGCATCGAAGTGGAAAAGAAAGACCCATTCCTGTTTCCCAATAGCAGCAGCGAATGCCCGCTTGTAAGATTCTGATCTGACACTGCCGACGATTCATTTGCATACAAGCAACAGAAACAAAACGGTCCGTAGCAAATGCCAGCACGAAAGAGGAACCATGCGCTGGTGTGTGGTTTTCCTTCTTGCTGGTGATGGTAACGATGAATTCCAGCCATAATGTGATGCTAATGTTTACTCACGCAATGCTAGAGCTATGTCGGGTTGTGAGAAGTTGAATCAACGAATTGCTTGACCGCTTGCCCCAAGCAAGACGTCAACAGGAGTCAACTAAATAGAGTTGTCGTGCGTGTCGTAGTGTTGCTGTTGCGTTGCAATGTGTCGTCTGTAGTTTTTCGGATGCGGAAACGCTTGAGACGGGGGCGTTAAAAAAAACGAGACTCAGTACGGTTTGCCTGTTCGTGCTCCGCCGTTGTAAAAGGGGCATAGATTCCATTGCCCACCATGATGGCGGCGCGCACACCGTCAGTGTCAAGTTGCGGTTGCGGAAGATCAACCAAAATAGGGAGCAAAACGTACGGTGTCCCACCCGTATTAAACACCGGGTCACACCCCGTTGTTGTGTGTGGGTTGGAGACATTTACGGTTGCTTCCTCTTTTGATGAGACAAAAAAAAAACTAGATGTTATGCATGAGGTTCGTTTTGTAGCATAAATTATCTTCGCCGCATCTTATCTTTATTAGAACACAAGCCGTTTAACCGTAACGCGTGAGGGAGCGGTGTGCGATGGAAAGGAATGTGCGTTCCAAAGCATGATGTTGTTGTCCCTGCAGGTTAATTTCCTAGAAAAAAAAATCATAATCACCCGTCGTGTGGAATGAGTGTGAAAATGGGACGAGAAAGATAAATATCGCTACAAAACGAACCGAAATGTCATCTCGCTTGTTCGTGGAGAAATAGCTCCAGTACCTTACTGCTCCGTGTTGGACACTGATGAGTGCGCCGTTGCATAGTGGCGTGGAATTGATGTGCATGTTCGTAGTTAAGATGCGATATCTTGCTGTGTATGTTCTAACAAATTTCTTCATTATCTTCCCCATCAACACAACGCTTCTACCCATGGTAGATGGTAAATACATGGTTCTTCCCTCCGGTGAGCTGCATATCCGTGAAGTTGGACCCGAGGATGGCTACAAGAGTTACCAGTGCCGTACGAAGCATCGTCTCACCGGAGAGACACGTCTTTCGGCCACCAAGGGACGACTGGTGATCACAGGTAATTTGAAACAGGCCACGCAGAACAAAGCGTTGGTTACCAGCAGTTCAGCATCCCTTCGGACATTGGACACTGCTAAACGATTGCACAGTTTCACCGGCATCGAATGTTCGACACAAGATTTTAAATGCAGCGCACGATCATTCAAATGACGCGATGTCGTCTCTCATCCTGGTGCCGGGGTAGTTGTGCCTTCGTTTTGGGTGTCCGTAATAGTGTAAAGCATTCACGCTCGCTCACCATCGCCACTAAGTATGACGGCTTATTTTCGGATGTATTAGACGCAATATGCTTCCTCCAGTAGTATGATGGCACCATCATTGGTATGCATTTTAATAACTCACTCAGAGAGCACACACTCGGCTGATCGACTATCTGATCGTCTCTTAAGCCAAAATTTATCACCACCACCACTGTAGCATAGCTTCGCGTTCGGTTCTGTAATTTAATACTACGAGAGAGATATGCGATATCTCTCCACACTAGCATGCACTGGACACGATCCACCGGAAGATGGATCTTCGTATTAACTGCACATACTTCAAACTCCATTACATCGGTAATAGTGTAAATGGTTTAAAGTTTTCTCACGTATCGAGCAAATGAAATTGAGTCGATCAACAGTTGATAATGGAAAGTTTTTGTGCTGTTTAATTGTGTGGAATGATTAATTAGGATGCTTTAGGGAAGTATCTTTTATATCAGAATGTTTTTTTTTATTAAGTACGATCATTAACTAAAACGTGCATTGTTTATTTCGATCTTTTGATCTTAAATATTATTGATGAATTTTAAATCTAAATGATATCACAATTTAGTCACTATTACGTTATTATTTGTTTAGTTTTAGTAATGAAGTCCAAATTATCTGCGATGAGTGATGTCCAAAATGCGAAATGCTTTACATTATTTTCCAATTGTTTAACCGTATTCCGAAGTGATGGTGATGCATTATGTAGTAAGTGGTTGGAAACGTGATCGCGTTTCGTTTCCTGCCGGGTTTGCCCATCACTTGATCGCATTTAAATTTGGTGATGTTGGTTTTCACGCTTCCATTCGATCACGTGCTATATTTATATATTCATGCTTCCAATCACTTGCTAATAAATCATCCGTCATAAAAGTAATAAAACCAAAATTCCATCGAACCACTTCAATTTGTGTGGCTTACACGTGTGTGAACGAAGAAAAAATACACCAATATTTGTAACTAAATCATATCAACTAATAACGTTCATTTTCATGAGTGTTATCATATATGTATGTGTTTCCTTACGATTCGTTCATGCTGTGAATTACTCAATGTTTTGTGATATAAAAACAAACAAAAAATGAAACAGAATTAAAGTAGCAATGTTTTCCTTCGTCCATCTAGTTCATGGAATTTACGCTCATTAACGATAAGTGTTGTATCAGCTTTCAATTAAATCAGTAGCGAATAGGAACACGCATCAGCTAGACATTTGAATCACTTCAAGTAGAGATAAAAGTGTGTATATTATTATTCGTTGCCATATGAAACAAGAACTCTAGATCAGTCAGTCAGCAGGGAGATTAATTTTAATGTTTTATTCATGTCCATAAAAGTAAACGCATAATTGAAAACATAAATATTTATTCGAGCTGTATCCACCTAGTGATGATATAACAGTTAGCATAATAAATGAGTTAAATTGTTATAGTGTTTGTTAGTATAGCATTATTATGGCAGTTAAAAGTAGATAGTGTCGATATCTACATCGTAGGGTTCAATTCTCATTCGGATCATTCGCTGGAGATTCGCTGAACTTAATGTTTATTAAAAGAGTAATGATAAAGTTAAGGGATGTGTAAAGAAAAGGCTTGCAAATATTGTTAAAATACTTGCTATAACATATTTATGCACTTGCAGGGTTTTTTAGATGATAGAACAACGCCAGCGCGTTCGTAAAAAATCGCGGCACATGACAGCTTAACATTCGCAAGCACGACGACGAAAGCATCAGCCATAACAAAAGAGAAGCACATGATAGCACAAACGCAGCGCTTGTTACCACAACGTCATTTCCACAGCCGCACTAACGATGTGCTAACATGCGCTGCAATTGTGATATCATGTGCTTCTCTTTTGTTATGGCTGATGCTTTCTTCGTCATGTCCTTCTCTTTTGTTATGACTGATGCTTTTGTCGTATTGCTTGCTACAATTTCGCTGTCATGCGCTGCGTTTTTTGACGAACGCGCTGACGTTGTTCTATCATCTAAAAACCCTGTAAAATTTCATAAAGTCTAGGTTGTCATCCTCGATAAGAAAAGCCGAAAATAGCATTGTTATATTGCTGTTTTGAAAGCAAAAAATATCATTATTATGTTTGAAATTAGCACATTTATTGAAGCAAACTGATACTAATCGAAAGCTGAACAAGAATCTCCATCGTTAATTTGAGGCGCGTTTTAGTTTACTTTTATGGTGACGATGATCACTGGTAACAAAATGAGCGATACAAACACAGAATGATAACAGAAAGCTCATTTTGTTGTCAGCTTAATAACGTTAATAAATCAAAACAAATTGCCTGAATGTTGGGATAGGGTACCCTGTGTTGCGTGTAGAAGAGAGAATAGAACTAACGTTGGTCCGGGTACTCCTGCCCGTTTGACAAAGATTTGGAAGAAAATAAAAAGAAAATATGACGTTTATTGAAATTAAAAACATATGGAAGAAATAGGTGTCTCAAATCAGATCGCTCGTGTTTTAACATTTTTGTGTGCTACAACAAAAGAATAAACTCCACAAGGTCAATCAACGCGAATGTACACGTTGGAAATGGAGATGGTCGACGGTTTTGTGACAGTTTGTGCTACTAACCGCGCTACACACAAGTCTTGGTTCCTCGGTGCATGGTGTCTGGCAAAGAGTGGAATTAATTTCCGTTTGCAATTGAAAGGGTGTAGAACGTTTTCCACCAACACAATGATCACTGGCTCTGCTGCATCTGCTACACATCGTTCATTTTTTTGCACTAATCGGTGCCTCGAGTTTAGCACAATTAATATTAACTAACATACACACCGACGAATGCTGGACAAGTGAGATAATCGTGCGTGAAGTACACGACGGCCAGCACAATCCGTTTAATTCAGTACGTGCGTGGAAGAATTATTTCAATCTTTTTTTGTTTCCTTCCCACTTTTTAGAACCACTTGGTAGGGTGTCTCCCAAGCTAGACTCCACTTCCAAGATCGTGACGGCAGAAGTAGAACGTAGTAATACGATCGCTTTACTTTGCTCAGCTCAGGGCTACCCGATAGCTGTTTTTAGGTAATGTTTGCTTTAGTTTTTTTAGTTTTTACGCACGGAACCTGGTTCCACTCGAGCAGTCCGTCGTTGTCGTAGCGCAGGGTGCCTCCACTGTCAGAACTGGTGCTCGTGTGAGCTCCACAACACTACGGATGACATTAATCCGGGTTTTTTCTTTGTGTCACTTTGCTGCCAGAGCCACTAGCGAGCGTTGCGCCACGGCTCACCACCGGAGACAAAAGCCGAAATGTTGACATCAGAGTAGCGCACAACATAACACTGCTATGTCCGGCACAGTCCTTTCCGGTGCCTGCATTTAGGTGAGCTGCTGATGAAGTGTCATTTTCCATCCGCATCAGATACTTCAATTGTTCAGTGTGTGAAGGGTTTACGTTTCGTATTGCATTGCGCCTGATGGCGTTAAATATCTCATCAAAGGTCAGGTTATGTTAGGGTATGAGTTTACGCAGTTGGTACATATCGTCAAGAATTGGCAAGAATTCGATTATATGCAATCCAATATGGAATAGACGAGATTTCGTGGTAAATGTTTTCGTTACCTTTGTTCCTATAGAACCTATTGGAAGTGTTGCACCACGGCTAACGTCCGGCGATGCGATGCGAGTACAGGTTGAACGCTCCACTGCCAACATCACATTGCTCTGTCCGGCACAATCGTTTCCCGTACCCGCCTTTCGGTAAGCCCGAAATCTTATCTGAAAAACCAATATCCCAACATTTAGATCAGGATCCAGAAAAAAAGGACATTTAAACTTCAATGCTATACTTGATGTACATGCTGCAGAACCGGTTGGGAGTGTTGCACCTAGACTTACATCCGGCGATGAAAGTCGGAAGCTACTCGTCCAAAGAGATGCTAATGTGACGATGCTCTGTCCGGCACAATCGTTTCCGGTTCCGGTATTTAGGTAATTAGGTCAGCTAACATTTTAGACATTACATCTCCAAGAAAGGGAAGACATTCTTATACCAACATTCTAACAGCTTGTGGATAGGTTTAATCGAAGTGGTTTTCGTCTCGTACCAGGATTACAGCAAAGACATTCGTTTTTCATTTGACACTTTCAGAACCGGTGTCCAGTACCGCACCGAAAACTCCCTCACTGACTCAGAAACCAATTTTTGCCGACCCGAACAGTGATCTGGCACTGCTGTGTCTGGCCCAAGGCTTCCCAGCTCCTAATTTTAGGTGAGACCTAAGTACATTTGGTAGCACAATCGAAAGAGCTCACTAGTAGAGATCGCCCGTAGAACTTCTGTCAATTTGTTTTGATGTGCAGTTACATTAGTTTGTCTAAGGAATTGCAAACCGGAATTGCTGAATGTTGGTTTAACTTTTCGTTCTTTAGAACCAATCGGTGCAAAGCCTCCGGTACTGTCGGTGGATAGTAAGAAAAACTGGATGGAACGTCGAATGAACAGCAGTGTTGTCTTTTTCTGCCCTGCTCAGGCGTACCCGGTAGCTTCATTCAGGTTAGCATTATAGTAATGTGCGTTTTTTGTTTGTAACCACGCTCGTCCAATATTTAATTTCTATTGTCTAGAGCCGATCGGTAGTAAATCGCCATCGTTCTCCAATGACGCCGTTACAGTTGCGGTCAAAGCAGCAGGGAATTCAAGTACCGCCTTAACATGCCAAGCCCAAGCATTCCCAGTACCGGTGTTCAGGTAGTTAGACACGTGACGGGAAGATTATCTTATACCAACATTTAGGACTTTACGCCACATGCTAGGGCAAGTGTGATTGATGCGACCTTATATCTTCCATCAATCGCTTTCCAACAGAACCGATCGGGAGTAAAGCTCCGTCGCTTTCGTCGGAGGCGATTGCTGTTGTAAGAGCTGCTTCTAACGCCACCATGGCATTGTTGTGTCAAGCACAGGCATTCCCAGTTCCAGTGTTCAGGTACTTTTGGGGGGAAAGAAATATGTTCAGCAGCTATCTATGAAGCTATTATTCCTAAAAGAGGTGTGTCCATGTTGATTCGTACTTTGTAGAACCTATCGGAAGTAAGGCTCCTTCGTTTTCCACTACCGTGATCACGATCATGATGACGCGGATGAACAGCAGTGTAGCTTTGCTATGTCAGGCGCAGGGTTACCCGACACCCGTATTCAGGTAGGGCAGGCTATAAATTTAATTAAAATCTTTGAGGGCATCGTCTTTTGAGAGTATTAATTGTCCTCCATTTTGTGTTTGTTTGTTGAAACTTAGAACCGATTGGAAGTAAATCGCCTTCCTTTTCGACCGATGCCATGGCATTTGTAAGAAATTCTGTAAATGGAACGGTGGCGTTGCTTTGTCAGGCGCAAGCATTTCCAGTCCCTATTTTCAAGTAAGTTGTAGGTCTTTTTGTGTGTTTATGGTGGTTGGGTTCCTTATCCCAGAACGTAAAGGCAAGGTAGAGAGCGTCGATCTGTTCAACAATCGTGATGATTGTGGTGTATTTATTGAATTCTTCTCTAGAACCGATTGGTAGTAAGGCTCCTTCGTTTGGATCGAACATTATGACGTACTTGGATATCAGTGTGAATTCTAGCGTGGGCTTATTATGCCAAGCTCAAGCATATCCGGTACCGATCTTCAAGTAAGTGCAGTATATCCTATCCCAAAGTTTACGGTGATGAAAAGGTTGCAATTTCGTGTTGATTAAAATATATCATTTTCCAATGATCGCCCATGTAGAACCGATTGGCAGTAAGGGTCCGTCGTTTGCTACTCATTCCATGAACTACGTGGATAGCTTACTAAACCAGACTGTTGCTCTGCTGTGTCAAGCTCAGGCGTATCCTGTCCCAGTGTTTAGGTAGGCACCGAACAGGGTCCCTTGATAATTGAGGCAGTTTAAACGAATTTACTTGATTAGTTCTTTAACTTCAATCATTATCACAATCTAGAACCGGTGGGATTTAAACCTCCTAGCTTCAATAATGACGCATCACAGTTTGCACTCTCGTGGGAAATTGGAACGCGTATTACGCTGCTATGTAATGCTCAAGCTTTTCCAGTACCGATCTATAGGTAATCAGCTGTACTAAGCTCTGAAAGACATTAGGTTCTCAAAATGGGTACCCATCTCATTTCTGGTTTCAATTTCGTTTAATCCATTAATCGTGTAATTACGTTGGACATGTCATGTTTCTTTTACGACACATACAAAACTAGAGCCCGTCGGATTTAAGGCACCTTCGTTTAGTAACGATGCGGCATTGTTCGTGTCGCGCGTTGAAGCTGGCGAGTGGCTCACCTTACTATGCAACGCACAGGCGTTTCCCGTCCCGGTGTATCGGTAAATTTGAGTTTGCTCTAATTTCCAATCCCTAAATACACGCAATTTCTAGAGCCTATTGGATCGAAAGCACCCACATTCGCTTCCGACGAGAATAGTAGATCATACACAAAGATGAGCAATCATAGTTTGGCTCTCTTCTGTCAGGCGCAAGCGTTTCCCGTTCCCATCACTAGGTAGGTGTTGAACAAATTGAAAGGAGGAACCAGTATTCACCACGATTACTATTTCTCAAGGATTCCGAACAATGATAGTAATCTGGTTTTTAAATTTAAAAGATATACAAAAGATGTTCAATGATTCTTATTGTGTACTATAGAGCAATTTGGTTTTCGTCCGAGATATTGAATATCTCGCAAGTCTTTAAGTGATCTTCATAGCGCAGAACAAGTATATTTAAACATAGATTGCATACCTTCGGGCGTTGTGCACCTTGTCGCGCTGAGCAGTTAACATATTTTAATCAATTTTATTCTACATCAGGGTATCCCAAGATTCAATGTTCAGGGTTGTTTGAAAAAAGGTCATTAATAACCACGATTAATTTTTGTTTTGCAGAACCAATTGGTTCAAAAGCTCCAACATTTCCTTCTGATGCTCGGAGCATCACATATAACAAACCGAGCAGCACGAGCCTAGCACTATTTTGTCAGGCGCAAGCATTTCCTGTTCCAATCAGTAGGTACGTCCTCTGTCACATGATAATTATTAAAGCATAACCCTATCCTAACATGGCGATACAAGCTCAGGTGCGTTTAGATAGCTCATGATCAGGTTGTATGTTTTTCTTGCAGAACCGATCGGCTCAAAGCCACCATCCTTCAACTTTGACTATAAGAAACTTTATTTCGTTAAGCCAAGCAACTCAAGCATTGCACTGTTCTGTCAGGCACAGGCGTATCCAGTACCGGTGACCAGGTAGTAATCCCATTTAAATTCACACATTCGGGCATTATTGGTTTTGATTGCATAAAACTCAAGTGGAGTCTATAGGATGATATTTTCTAACCTCCCCAGAACCGATTGGTTCGAAGGCTCCGACGTTTTCGTTTGATTCGAAAACGTTTACCTTTATGAAACCAAGCAACACGAGCGTCGCACTGTTCTGTCAGGCTCAGGCATATCCGGTTCCGATCACAAGGTAATCCCATCGTGAATTCCAACACACATTTCAGGCAGTTGGTTTGTGATTGATATGAGTTAAGGATGTTGACAATTCACTGTATCTCTCCCTGTTTAAGAACCGATCGGGTCGAAGGCACCCACTTTTCCGTCCGATTCCGGAACTAGCTCTTTTAAGAAGCCGGCCAATTCTACGATCACGCTTTTGTGTCAGGCCCAAGGTTTTCCTGTTCCGATTACGAGGTAAAACACCGTCTTCTTCAGGCAATTTGTTTTGTTTTAGAGCTCGTAATATCCTCCCAGAGGTCCACAAGAAAGTAAAATCAAATTATGCTCTGTCTAGAACCGATTGGTTCGAAGGCTCCCAGTTTTTCATCTGCATCAAGGACGAGTTCGTTTGTTGAACCGAGCAGTGCAAGTTTGGCGCTACTCTGTCAGGCCCAAGCATTTCCAGTTCCAATAACAAGGTAACCCTAGCTCACGAATAGCATTCAGGCAGTATGACGGAAGATCAATTTCACAGCTTTTTTTAAAATGTTGTACTCGAATATGTTTTCTACAGAGCCCATTGGTTTGAAGGCTCCTACATTTTCTTCAACTTCTCTAAGTACCGCGTTCAAGTTTCCGAGCAATGCAACAATTGCTTTATTTTGTCAGGCTCAAGCGTTTCCCGTACCGATCACAAGGTAATTCGCATAATCTGGCATCCTTCCCAACATTGTGGGCTAATCGTGTTTGTAGTTGGCTATTTTAGTGCTTTTATTCCTACTATTTCAATTTGTTTTGACATGCGTTAGAACCTATCGGACTGAAGGCGCCATCCTTTGCAACAGCACTATTGAGTGGATCTTTCAAGTACCCTAGCAATACGACATTCGCGTTGTTCTGCCAAGCTCAAGCTTTCCCAGTTCCAATTACGAGGTAGGCTGGGAATGGTAGATCCTTTACTTTGGTATCTCTGTTTTTGCGACATATCGGGCAATTTGTGGAGAGAGATTAGTTTAATTTTAAGAAATAAAAGATTACAAATAAGTTTTAATTTACATGATATCCTAGAGCCTATTGGATTGAAGGCTCCGTCCTTTTCAACCACTGCTCGTAGCAGTTCCTTTGTAGAGGCCAGCAATAGGACGTTGGCCCTTTTTTGTCAAGCGCAAGCTTATCCGGTTCCAATTACAAGGTATGTGAGTGGTTGACTTAATGAAACAGACTAGTTGATCCCTTCCACGTTCAGGCAATATTGTATTTATATCAGAATCAAATTCTGAGTTGTATCAATTGTTATTTTCTCATGTTTTGGATAGAACCAATCGGATCTAAACCACCGACGTTTTCCACGGATTCCAAAATTAGCATGTTTGTTAAACCGAGCGACTCAATTGTGGCATTGTTCTGTCAGGCCCAGGCATATCCGGTACCAGTGACAAGGTACAACAAAAATCTATTCAAGTTTTTTCATAAGTCTCAACATTTAGGCAAATAATGTGCGCAGTGCGATAAATAAGAGAAGTTTAGATGTGATGCAAGGAATTAACTTCTTTTTTATGTTTTTATCGCATCTGTCAGAACCGATCGGATCCAAGGCTCCCACATTTTCGTCTGATTCCATGGGTAGCATCTTTAGGCGGTTCAGAAATACAAGCTTTGCCTTGCTGTGTCAAGCACAAGCGTACCCGGTGCCAATTACTAGGTTAGTGTGTACTAGCAACATACCGTCGAGAAGTACAGGATATTTCTTCGACCAACTAGATCATCCCTTTCATATTATGAGACAAAATTAAAAATGCACAGAATTGATAACATCACGCAACACACATATCGCCAACATCAAAACTACGTCCTGCGTGCGCAGATTGCCTACCAGTCGTTTATATTGTTTTATATTAATTTTTCTCCGGCTCCCGTCGACACAGAACCCGTCGGTTCCAAACCGCCAACGTTCTCGTCGGAATCAAAGGGAAGCATTTTCGACAAAGCGGCTAACAGCAGCTTTGCGTTGCTCTGTCAGGCCCAGGCGTTTCCAGTACCAATAATGAGGTAAGCGTGCGTGAAACTACACTGGACACAATCAGCAATGCTTATCGCTATCACTCTGCTCGTTCAGTAGCACACAAAACAAGACGGATACACTGAAATGAATAAAACTGAAGGCGACATTGGAATATGGCAGTACAATGAAAGGAACTCAAATTCCCGACAGTGAAATTAGTCAACGAGGCAATGCAATGTGATCATGCTCGTCGAATTGTAACACCTCTATGTAGATAAGCATAGCTGTAACATTCGCTTACCTTGTTTATGTGTGTTTTGTTCCTTTCGTTTGATATACCTTACGTTACATTATCCCTGTGTTTTTGGGTTAACCTGCTCGACTCTCTTTCTCTTACACTCTCTTCTTTCTTTCCCCGCAGAACCTGTCGGCAGTGTTGCACCGAAAATTTCCGGAGACCGCCTTCAGGAAATGCGTGTAACAAGTGCGCAGGATTTTGCAATACTCTGTCTTGGGCAAGCCTTTCCAACGCCGGCCTTCAGGTGATTGCTGATAAGTGCTTTGATTTGGATTGCGTTGTGTCTTGTTTACGTTTCCGTTAACGTGATTCACTTGCAGGCGCATCAGACCGTGTCGTTTGAGATATTGAAGTACCGGGCGGCAGGTTGTGTACGCTTACTTTCATCCCCGTTTGTTTTGTGCGTTTTGATGTTGGCGATCATTTGATTTGAGTAACAGTGATTTTTTCTGTTTGTTAGCGTTTGTTTTGCACCTGAAGCAACTTATGCGTTTATACCCCATATGCTACCATTACACCACATTCAGCCGGTGATTGCGTTTTGGTTGAGGAATGCAAGAAAAAAACTGATCAGATAGCGTTCGATCATCCGATAATTGTATCTTAATCCTTCAGAACCGGTAGGAAGTGTTGGACCGAAAATATCCGGTGGACGGCTGCAGGAAATGATCGTGGAAAGCAATACGAGCTTTGCATTGCTGTGCCTAGCACAATCCTTTCCGGTACCGGTGTTTAGGTAATGAAGATCCTTTAAGATCGTGGCCTATCGGTGTGTTTGATGGAGGCAATTTGTTTTGATACTCTGGAGACTTTATATAGAGAGGCAGAGTAGTCACTCTCCTACGTTTACATGCATTCTATCGTTAGAGCCTGTAGGAAGCGTTGCACCGAAGATAGCTGGCCATCACTTGCAAGATTTGGTTGTGAGAGCTGCAGATGATTTTGCCATACTCTGTCTTGGACAATCTTACCCAACGCCCAATTTTAGGTACTGCCATGTGGAAATGAAACGTCTAGCAGGCATACTGAATATCCCAACGATAGGGATATAGGGTTTACTTTCAGTAGATCTAAAGATATTCATTTTATAATTTCCTTGGAATCCTAGAACCGATTGGGAGCGTTCCTCCGAAGGTATCAGGAGGACTGTTGCAAGAAATGAAGGTGAAAATTGGTCAAGATTTTGCGATCCTATGCTTGGGCCAATCGTTTCCAATGCCTAGCTTTAGGTAAGCGTATAGCACAGACCACTCTTGGACAGTGGGTGTTGTTAAGAAGTTGTATTTCAAAAATGGTATACAACCATGCTCTAAAGCTGTGGTATTGACTGTAATTGAATGTAAAAAATGGCAAAATATTGGTAAGTATGGAGAAATGAAAGTAAGATTATACTTCTTTATAAATTAATTATTCGAAGCGTAGATCTCAATTGCAAGGAAAAAGAAAGTAAATTAAAAACAACTTAATATTAAATTCGAGTGATTTAATTCGATGGATTATAAGTCTTTTCCCGCCATGTGATCTTACTTTCATTCTCCCACAGGTAATTATGTAGCTTTAAAATATAAAACAAAGGAGGGCTAGCAGCGATCGTCCAACTGGAATTCAAAACAAGTTTCATAAACGAAACAATATTTACATACATCTATCATAAGCTATATTCCATAGTCATTAGAGCTTATGTGTTCAATTTTCTTGTGTGCTATTCATTGAATGTAAATCTTTGTAAGTTTTCATTTCGTTTCAACTGCTTTGGTTACGCTTTTAAATTTCCTTTTGTTTTATTTTGTTTGTATTAAATAATTTTTGAGTTCGAGTTAATTTTCGTTTGTTGGACTATGGAAAAAGCTGAATAAATCGTAATCGACTTCTTGCTTACATTGCCAAATGGTCTGCTTCATGTTTTCAGATGGTACAAATACATCGAAGGAACTCAGCAGAAGAAGGCTGTTGTGTTGGACGACCGTGTGAAGCAAGTGTCCGGTACACTCATCATTAAGGATGCGGTAGTAGATGACTCTGGCAAGTACCTGTGCGTGGTGAACAACTCGGTCGGAGGCGAAAGTGTGGAAACTGTACTGACGGTTACGGCACCGCTAGCAGCAAAGATTGAACCTCGCACCCAAACGGTAGACTTTGGCCGTCCGGCAGTGTTTACTTGCAAGTTCTCCGGCAATCCGATCAAAACCGTTTCCTGGATGAAGGACGGTAAATCGCTCGGTCACAGCGATGCGGTGTTGCGCATTGAGTCGGTAAAGAAGGAGGACAAGGGCATGTACCAGTGTTTCATTCGCAACGATCAGGAAAGTGCACAGGCTAGCGCAGAACTCAAGCTTGGAGGACGCTGTAAGTGAAACGAAGCATGGAGGGTAGTAGAGCTTTTTCATTAATTTCCTCTTTCTTTCTCCACAGTTGACCCACCGATAATTCGTGAAGCATTCCCGGAGGAAACACGTCACCCGGGACCGTCCGTGTTTTTGAAGTGTGTTGCTGGTGGAAATCCAACGCCTGAAATCAGCTGGGAATTGGATGGCAAGAAAATAACGAACAGCGAACGGTATCAGGTCGGACAGTACGTGACGGTGAATGGTGACGTTGTGTCTCATCTGAATATTACATCGATCCACTCGAACGATGGTGGTTTGTACAAGTGCATGGCGAGCAGTAAGGTCGGTGTTGCGGAACACTCTGCAAAGCTAAACGTATACGGTCTACCGTACGTGAGAACGATGGAAAAGAAGGCGATCGTAGCTGGCGAAACGTTGATTGTCACCTGTCCGGTAGCGGGTTATCCGATCGAATCGATTGTTTGGGAACGAGGTACGGTTGAGCGAAATTTGTTTTAGAATTCTTCATATTTTAATCAAGCTTTGTTTTATTTTGGTAGACAACCGACAACTACCCATCAACCGTAAGCAGAAAGTGTTCCCGAACGGAACTTTAATCATCGAAAATGTCGAACGAAACTCGGATCAAGCTACATACACCTGTGTGGCGAAGAATTCGGAAGGATATACTGCACGTGGTACACTGGAAGTTCAAGTTATGGGTAAGTTTAACGTTCTATTACTACTTGCGACTGTACCAAGTATGTGGAAGTGGTACCGACAGTGAAGTTTCATTTGGATGTAATTTTGTTACATCTAAAGATGACGTATAGTGTCGGTACTATATTTCATTACTTGATTGCGTAAATAACAAGATGATAAATGTTGAATGTAAGATGAATACGATTAAGTACTAGCAAAACAGCGAGGTATGTGAATGTTATGTTACGAGTAACTAATATTATTCGACGGTCATATGTGGACTCTGAAAGGCAGGAGAGATAAAACAACTTCTACCTAATCGTTATGATCGCACACAGTTCTACCGCAAATAGTTCCTTTTGGCTTTGGCGAGGAGCAGATAAACCAGTTTGATATGGTATCCACTATGTGCACCGTCAACAAGGGTGATATGCCAATTGAAATCGTGTGGGAGTTCACTCCAACGTTTCCGAGTCCGGGAAAAGCGCGTAAGCTGTACACTAACGATGGTGTACTGATCAGCCGAACAAGTACGCGTATTAGCATGTTGAGCATTGACTCAGTGCGCGATCGGCACAGTGGAAATTATACCTGTCTTGCCAAGAACCAGGCAGGAATGGTGGAGTATACGGCAGTACTCTTTGTCAACGGTGAATGAGTTTACTGTAAAGCATTAGATTCCTATTTGTGTTGCTTTTTCCATTATTTACCTAATCGCGATTGATGTTTCCTGGGTGTTTTTTGAAGAATTAGCTAGCTCTTAATTTACTGCAAACCCACATTGGATCATTTTTAGACGGATTTAAAAGCACCTCGAAGCTTTACCAGTTTCTCCACAGATAGTTCCTTTCGATTTCGGGGAGGATACGGTATTCGCTATGGATATGGTTTCGGCGACCTGCACCGTCAACAAGGGCGATCTTCCGATCGACATTGTTTGGTTACTGAATGGGCGTAAAATTTACTCCAATGATGGAATACTTATCAGCAGGCCGAGTCCCCGGCTAAGCACGCTTAGTATTGAGTCAGTGCGAGATCGGCACAGTGGGAATTACAGTTGTATTGCCATGAATCATGCCGGTAGCATGGAACATGTCACACAGCTATTGGTGAACGGTGTGTTATATTTTGCAACTCAGCTTTCCTTTCACGCTTGTCGTTTATCATAACTCCTTCCATCGCCTTCCATAGTCAGTAATTGTAGCAAAGCGATGTAGTTCTTCCACAGATAGTACCGTTTGATTTTGGAGGTGAAGAAATCTTCTCCCTCGACACGGTGTCAGTGTCGTGCACGGTTAGCAAGGGCGATTCTCCGGTTGATATACGTTGGCAGTTCAACGGCAATCATCTGAGCACGAACAACGGGGTTCTGATCTCAAGACAAACCCAACGCACAAGCTTCCTAACGATTGAATCCGTGCGTGATCGTCACACGGGAAATTACAGTTGTATTGCCGAAAATCCTGCTGGCCAAGCTGTACACACGGCGTCACTCTTTGTGAACGGTTTGATTACTATTCTATCTTCTGTTATTCTTCTGTTTTGTGATTCCTTTTCCAATAAAAAAAGTGCTTCCCCACATGCTTCCGATCGAGTTTGGTAGCGATATAATATTTTCGAACGATATGGTAACATCATCGTGCACGGTAAATAAGGGTGACTTCCCGATTGATATATTTTGGAAGTTTAACGATCGGCGGATCGCGTCCGAAGATGGTATCACTGTTAGCCGAACGAATCAACGTATGAGTGTGCTAACGATTGAGGCCGTACGTGATCAACATAGTGGAAACTACACCTGTGTAGCGCAAAATCGTGCCGGACAGGTGCAACAAACGGCTCTGCTGCAAGTAAACGGTTAATAGCAAACGAGTTCTATTTACTTAAGCATATTTATTAGCTTTCCTCCATGCATCCCGTACCAATGTCCTGGAACTAAGATTGTGCGTTGTACTTTCAAGTGGGGCCCTCGGTGTTTCCGTTCGATTTTGGCGAAGAACCCGTCGACATGATGAACACGGTTTCCATAAACTGTGTCGTATCAAAGGGCGATACACCCATCATGATCGAGTGGCTTTTCAACGGTAACCGGGTCACGACGAACGATGGCATCAATATTATGAAGAGTGGTCAAAAGATTAGCATACTTTCAATAGAATCGGTTCAATCGCGCCATGCCGGAAACTATACCTGTGTTGCGAGAAATAAAGCAGGAGAGTCACAACATACGTCGGAACTGAAAGTTATTGGTAATGACAATGTAGGATGTAATATGCCCGTTTGATTCCACTCCTTCCTTAGATATCCCTTGTCACAGAGTTTATTGGAGTTCAAGTTTGGAAGTTACGATTGCTTGGAATGTAACATTTATAGGACGTTGGGACTTTTTGGATGTTAGGGCTTCCTGAAAGTTAGAATTTATTGTATCTTAGATATCTTGAAACCAAAAAGAAGAAACGCTTTCTTTATACAAATTGTCACTGTAGCTGTCCCACAAATTATGCCCTTCGAGTTTGGAGATGAACCGTTCGATTCATCCAGCACGGTGTCGGTTCAGTGCGTCGTTACTAAAGGCGATGTCCCGATCGATATCGGGTGGATGTTTAATGGTAGACGTATATCGAGTAACGATGGAATAACCGTATCAAAACTGGGCCAGAAAATGAGTACGCTGTACATTGAATCTATTCGTTCGCGCCACGCGGGTAACTATACCTGTCGTGCCAGTAATGCAGCAGGAAGCGTTGAGCATAGTTCGGAGTTGAAAGTGATCGGTAGGAATCATTCATTTCATTTAATAGACCGTTGATTGTTTTCCTCTTCCCGTTCCTTGCATTGTCCTTCTCAATTAAACGCAAAAAAACCCCAGTGGTTCCGATCATTCTGCCATTCGAGTTCGGAGAAGAAGCGTTCGATAGTGGTAGCACTGCATCGGTGAGCTGCATCGTCACGAAAGGCGATACACCAATCGACATTAGCTGGATGTTCAACGGTCGGCGCATAACGCTAGATGAAGGGATTCTGATTACCAAAGGTGGTGGCAAAATTAGTATGCTTTCGATAGAGTCGGTACATTCACGACACGCTGGAAATTACACCTGCTCGGCAAGGAACACTGCCGGTAGTGTGCAGCATACGGCCGAGTTACAGGTTATGGGTAAGAATGTGGCAAGTCTGCTGTAGCTTAATTCCTTCGTTTGTTTTGTTCCTCTCCTGTTACCTCTCTTCAAATTCAATGTTGTGTGATTGGCTGGGAGCAATAGTAATTCCCTTGATACTGCCATTCGAATTTGGCGAAGAAGCATTCGACACCGGCAGTACAGCGTCGGTCAGCTGTATCATCACAAAGGGTGACGTACCGATCGATATCGGTTGGTCATTTAATGGTCGCCGTTTGGCAGCAAACGATGCGGTTATGATCACGAACAGTGGTCCAAGGATTTCGATCCTTTCGATCGATGCAGTTGACTCACGGCACGCGGGCAACTATACGTGCCACGCGAACAATCGTGCCGGTAGCACTAAACATACGGCGGAGTTACAGGTGATGGGTAAGCACGGTTGTTATTTTCCCGCTTGTAAATAATTTCCCTTGTTCTCCGTTCCTCATCCTTTCGGTGTGTTACGTGCACAAAAGTTATTCCGATCATTTTTCCGTTCGAGTTTGGGGATGAAGCATATGACACTGGCAGTACGGTTTCGGTTAGTTGCATCGTTACGAAGGGCGATGCGCCGATCGATATCAGCTGGATGTTCAACGGACGCCGACTGTCCTCTAGCGATGCTGTACTGATCAATCGAAGTGGGAATAAAATTTCAATACTCTCCATTGAATCGGTGCTATCCAAGCAGGCCGGAAACTACACGTGTAGTGCCCGTAACCAGGCAGGGACAGCAGAGCATACGTCGCAACTTAGAGTGATAAGTAAAAGAGATATGCTTTAAATCATATGCGTTTTTCCACCTTCCCTTGTATTCCATCCACCTTCCTTTGTTGTTCATGGGGAACCGATTAGCAATACCCATTATACTTCCGTTTGAGTTTGGCGATGAACCTTTCGATACCGGAAGCACGGCATCTATCAGTTGCATCGTTACTAAAGGAGATACACCGATCGACATAAGTTGGTTGTACAATGGGCGTCGCATCGCAACGAATGACGGTATTCTGATTATGCGAAGTGGTCATAAGGCGAGCATGCTAACGATAGAATCTGTACAGTCACGGCATGCGGGTAACTACACCTGCCACGCGGCCAATAGAGCCGGAGAGGTGATGCATACGTCGCTGTTACAAGTGATGGGTTCGTTAGAATTTTGTAACTTGGTTTTATTTCCCACACTTAACGTAAATCCTTTCCAAACTGTTCCCACACATTTCGACTAATCGTTTCGATCGGGTTGTGTTGCTTGTACAAAGTTCTGCCGGTAATTTTGCCGTTTGAGTTCGGTGAGGATGCACTCGACGAGTCGAGCATGGCCACTGTGCAATGTGCGGTCACGAAGGGCGACACACCGCTTAGTTTCAGCTGGTTGTTTAACGGACAGGACGTGCTGCTAGGTGAATCGGGTATTCTCGTATCGAAGAGTGGTCTGCGCATAAGCATGCTCACGATCGAATCCGTCCAATCGTATCATGCGGGGAATTATACGTGTATTGCTAAAAATATAGCTGGACACGCGAATCACACGTCCGAGTTGAAGGTGATAGGTAAATAGTAGTTGGGATTTTCAGAATTTCTGTTCAATCAATCTTCTTCCGTTGGCCTTGTTTCCCGATTTCCTTACTCTGTTTATTTCCGCCAGTTAAACCCCTCATAATGCCGTTCGAATTTGGAGATGAACCGTTCGATATGCTCACCACGTCCACGGTGAGCTGTGCGGTGATCAAGGGCGACACACCGATCGAAATCAATTGGATGTTTAATGGAGAAGTTGTTGATTCTGGTGACGGTATAACGGTTACAAAGTCGGGCCCAAAAATGAGCATTCTGTACATCGATTCCGTACAACCGCGACACGCAGGACGGTACACCTGTGTCGCTCGTAACAAAGCTGGTTTCGTTGAGCATAGCTCCGAGCTTAAGGTTATAGGTTAGGATGTACTTTATTTCAACTTCATCAATCCAAACACATTCCCCTTTACCCATTCTCGTAAAAGTTCTCCCGGTATTGCTTCCGTTCGAATTCGGTGATGAGCCGGCTGATGTGTTGAGTACTACGATGGTTAGTTGTGCGGTGGCGAAGGGTGACACGCCGCTTGAAATCGAGTGGCTTTTCGAAGGGCGTAAGATCGAAGCGAGCAATGAGATATCCATTATGAAAAGTGGGCAAAAGATCAGTATGTTATCGATAGAGACCGTACAGCCGAGACATGCCGGGAACTACACGTGTCTCGCTACCAATCGAGCCGGTGCAGTAGAGCATACGTCTGAGCTGAAAGTCATTGGTAATTATGGGAAAATCTACAGTGCTGCCTTATTTCACTCTATACCCTGTCCCAACTATAAAGTTCCTCAGTTTCCCTAATTTTTCTTATACTCTTCGCATACGTCATCTAAGTTCCGCCCATATTGCTGCCGTTTGATTTTGGAGAAGAGCCTGCGGATGTCCAGAGTACCACTTCTGTTAACTGCGCTGTTGCAAAGGGTGATCCACCGATAGAAATCAACTGGATGTTTAACGGCAGCAAACTGTTCACCTCCGACGGTATTCTGATCACAAAAAGTGGCCAGAAAATTAGCTTTCTGTCGATAGAATCGGTTCAAGCACGCCACGCCGGAAACTACACCTGTGTAGCTAAAAATCGTGCCGGGTTTGCAGAACATACCTCTGAGTTAAAAGTTATTGGTAATTGAAGTAGCTTCATGCAATGTAATTTATTTATTGTTGGACAAATCCTTCCCCAAAGTACCTCCATTACTACTCACGGACGAGTTTGTTAATGAGACTGTCAGTACAATCAATCACGTGAAACCCTTCCTTGTATTTCACACGAAATTTCACATTAGTTCCGCCCATATTACTTCCATTCGATTTTGGAGAAGAGCCTGCGGACGTCCAGAGTACTACGACCGTTAGCTGTGCTGTAGCAAAGGGTGATCCACCGATAGAAATCAACTGGATGTTCAACGGTAGCAAACTGTTCACATCTGACGGTATATTGATCACGAAAAGTGGCCAAAAGATTAGCTTTCTGTCGATAGAGTCGGTTCAGGCACGGCATGCCGGAAACTACACCTGCGTTGCAAGAAACCGTGCCGGGTTTGCGGAGCATACGTCAGAGTTAAAAGTTATTGGTAAAGATCTTGCATTAGTGTAATATGTTTTTTGTTGTTGAAATCCTTCTCCCAAGTTCCTCCAATTCTGCTTCCGTTCGAGTTTGGTGATGAACCTTCAGATATGGCTAGTACAACCATCGTTAGTTGTGCCGTTGCGAAAGGCGATACGCCAATCGAAATCAATTGGATGTTTAATGGTAGCATGATATTCTCCAACGACGGTATATTAATATCAAAGAGTGGTCAGAAAATAAGCATCCTCTCGATAGAGTCTGTACAACCGCGTCATGCGGGTAATTATACATGCATCGCGAAAAACAGAGCCGGTCTTGTCGAGCATACGTCGGAGCTTAAAGTGATTGGTAAAGGAGTTGTTGCTCGTTAATTTTTGGTTAACCATCATTAGTATTCCCACAAAATCCTGTTCATCCCATTTAAAATGTGCATTCCTCTTATGCGTTTGAAAGTGCCCCCGATACTTCTACCCTTCGAATTTGGTGACGAACCGTCGGACATACACAGCACCACGACCGTAAGCTGTGCTGTAGCAAAGGGTGACACACCGATTGAGATCAACTGGATGTTTAATGGAAGCAAAATCTTCTCCAACGACGGTATCACTATCACTAAAAGTGGACAGAAGATGAGTTTACTTTACATAGAATCTGTACAAGCGCGCCACTCCGGCAACTATACCTGTGTCGCACGAAATAAGGCTGGGTTTGTTGAGCACACTTCCGAGCTGAAAGTGATTGGTAGGCGAGAGGGACATCTGATTCTTTAAACTATATTAAATCCTTTATCTTTCCTCCCATCTCAAGTCAAGTCCTCCCATAAAAGTTTCTTGTCTTCTTTGGGGTTTTCTTTTTTTTTGGATCAAAAGTCACACCGATAATTATGCCATTTGAGTTTGGGGACGAACCGTTCGATATCTACAGTACCACCACCGTAACGTGTGCTGTCACCAAAGGTGACTCTCCGATCGAAATAATTTGGCTGTTCAATGACTATCGACTGCGAACTAGTGATGGGGTGCTTATAACAACTAATGGACAGAAGATAAGCTTTCTGTCAATCGAATCGGTACAACCACGTCACGCCGGAAACTATACTTGCATCGCTAAAAACGGTGCTGGTGAAGCGCAACATTCGTCCGAACTGAAGGTTATGGGTTAGTTGGGCTTGGGACGAATAATTACTTCCTCTTTTTATGTTAAAGCTGGTTTATTTTCGCTGGTATTAATGTCTATCCTTTGTAAATGAATCCTAGTCATTCCCATTATCATGCCGTTCGACTTTGGTGAGGACCCGTTCGATATCTACTCCACCACTACCGTAACTTGTGCGGTAACGAAGGGTGATTCTCCGATAGAAATTAGCTGGTTCTTCAACTCATACCGTTTGCATACGAACGATGGTGTACTGATTACACCCGGCGGGCAGAGAGTTAGTATGTTATCGATAGAGTCAGTACAGCCTAGGCATGCCGGCAACTACACCTGTATCGCCAAAAATCCTGCCGGTTCTGCACACTATTCAGCTGAGCTGGTGGTTATGGGTAAAAGCATAGGACTTTAGACGTATTACGTACCTTTAAAATATTTCCTTTGAAACCTCCCATTCTACAAACCAAATCGTTCTGCTGATAGAGATTAGGTGTGAAAAGTCAGAATTGTATGTTACTTGTGATCTTCTATGTATCTCTGATCAGTGTCGCCGATTATATTGCCATTTGAGTTTGGTGAGGAACCGTTCGATATCTACAGCGCTACTACGGTCAGTTGTGCCGTAACGAAGGGTGATCTCCCTATAACAATTGCATGGCTCTTCAACGATCGTCAAATTCGTAGTGGTGATGGTGTGTTGATTACAAACAGTGGACATAGAATCAGCATGCTGTCTATTGAATCCGTTCAGCCACGACATGCGGGAAACTATAGTTGTGTAGCTAGCAATAAGGCGGGTACAGCCGAATACTCGTCCATCTTAAATGTGATGGGTTAGTTGGTAGCTTATCCAAATCTATGTTCTGCTATTCATACTCCTACTCCACAAAACACGTGCTATTGTCATCCATCCTTCCATTCCACAAAAGTGTTGCCCATAATTCATCCGTTCGAGTTTGGTGAGGAACCGTTCGACATCTACAGCGCAGTAACGATCAGCTGCACTGTCACTAAAGGTGATCTACCGATCAACATTAGCTGGACCTTCAATAAGCAAGCGATGTTGTCTGGTGATGGTATTTCCATCACGAGAAGTGGTCAACGCAGTAGCCTACTGTCGATAGAATCGGTTCATCCGTGGCACGCAGGGAACTACACATGTGCCGCACGTAATGCAGCCGGAACCGTCGAACATAGTTCCGAGCTGGTCGTAATAGGTTGATCTTTGCTAACTAAATCACTTTATTGCCTCCTTTTTTACTCCCGGTATCCTTACACGCTTCCTCCAATACCAACGTAAATCTGTCCTATCTGGTATAGTGGTTCCATACATCATGCCGTTCGAGTTTGGTGATGAACCGTTTGACACTTCCGCGATGACAACGGTCAGCTGTGCGGTGACTAAAGGTGATATGCCGATTGAAATTGTTTGGTCGTTTAATGGGCAACCATTGTACACGGGTGATGCCAATGGAGTCATCATTACGAAGAGTGTTCATCGCGTCAGTATGCTGACGATCGAGTCAGTCAGTTCACAGCACGCCGGAAACTACACATGTTTGGCGAGGAATAAGGCTGGAGAAGTGCGCCATATCTCACAGCTGAAAGTGTTAGGTTGGCTTTAATTGATTGTTTGTTGTTGATTACTGCTTCTTCCTTCCCGTTTCATTCTCGATTCTCTCCGTTCAGTTCCACCCTCAATTACGCCGTTTACTTTTGGAGAAGAACCATTAAACTCGGGTGAAAGTACTGCCGTAAATTGTATGGTTTTTAAGGGTGATGCTCCATTGGAGATTCGCTGGTACATGAACGGCAATCAGCTGCCTACGAATGAAAATGGTGTGATAATAGGACGCGTTTCGGAGCGACTAAGCTCGCTTAGTATCGATCCAATCGGGTACTTCAACAGAGGCACCTACGAATGTCGTGTAAAAAATCGTGCCGGAGAAACGTCCCAATCGGCCGAGCTAGTTATCAATGGTATACAAGTTTCTTTTGTTTTCTAACTAATATTGTTCATTCCATTTCCAATCTTCCCACCTTTAAACACGATCGATTCTGGTAGTGGTCCCCACGATCATGCAGTTTAGTTTCGGTGACGAGATCCTAAACACCGGCGATAGTGTAGCGGTCAATTGTATGGTAGTAAAGGGCGATTCACCACTCGAGATTCGGTGGTATTTGAATAACGTTCCAATATCGTCAGAAAATGAAGGCATTGTGGTGGTGAAGCTTTCGGAGAAGCTAAGCTCACTGAGCATTAATGCGATCGAACCACAGCACCGTGGGTTTTACGAGTGTCGCGTTAAGAACAAAGCCGGCGAAACGTCTTCAAATGCGGAGTTGATCATAAACGGTTTGTCTTCCTTGCAGTATCTAATAGATTATTTCTTTCGTGTCCTTCTCCAATAAAAATCAACTCCTCTTCTATGGTACGCCCCGGTGAAGCTCTGCCGGTTATTAACCCATTCCACTTCGAGGATCATGTCGATTCGGAGGAAAGTGTCCAGGTTACGTGCCATGCGTCAAAGGGCGATCTACCGATCGAGATCACCTGGCTGTTTAATGGCAAACCGATCCGTATTAGCTCCAACATTGAAATCACCTCGATCGGTAAACGATCTAGCTCGCTAAGCATACCTTCTGTAGGAGCAAATCATTCAGGGGTGTACACATGTACTGCGAAGAATGTTGCGGGTAGTCGCAACCAGTCGGCTGAGCTGTTCGTTAAGGGTACGGTGTAGGTTGCGTATGTGGATTAGTGCTAACCGCATAAGTATGCATGTGTCTTGCGAAGGTTTACTCTTTCGTTTACTCTGTGTCCCATTAATGCATGCCTTTATTCCATTGTTGATATTAAACGATACATTTTTAAATTATTCCTCACTCCGTCGTGTTATGGTGTAGTTCTTCCGAAAATATTTCCGTTCTCCTTCGGCGAGGACCCATCCTACATCGATAGCTTCGTGACGGTGCAGTGTGCGGCGACGATCGGCGATCTGCCGATCGTCCTCGAATGGCTGCACGACGGTAAGCTCGTATCGAAATCGAACGATTACGGCATGTCGATAGTGCACTCGGGTCGCCGTGTCAGTACACTGACGATCGAATCGATCCGAGACCATCATGCCGGTAACTACACCTGTCGCGCCCGGAATCAGGCAGGCACGGTCGAGCAAAGTACCCAACTGATAATTAATGGTTTGTGATGAAAAAAAATTGGAACTACATCCTGGCAACTTTCTCCTTCTCTTTCTCTATCTTTACACCTTCACATAATCTCTTGCGTTGGGTCTCCGCTCAATGTCGCAACTCTCGTGGATAGTTCCGCCCAAAATATTCCCCTTCAGCTTCGGTGACGATCCCATGAACGAGGGCGATTCCGGTTCGGTTCAGTGTAACGTACCTTCGGGTGATTTGCCGATAGGTATTAAATGGTATTTCAATGGTGCTGTTATTGAGGATCCTGCGACTACAATTACGAATATCGGCAAACGAGCGAAGGTACTGACGATAGACTCTGTGGTAGCGCGCCACGCTGGGAACTACACCTGCGAAGCATCTAATCTAGCGGACGTAGTACATTTCAGTGCATCTCTGGTGGTTAATGGTGTGCATTAATTTCATATCTCCATCTTTGCTGTTCTATCCTCTTCCACGCTTCAGTTCCGCCCAAAATTGTTCCCTTCAGTTTCGGCGAAGAGACGATGAACTCTGGAGATTCGGGATCGGTCCAGTGTAATGTGCTTTCGGGGGATTTTCCGCTCTCGATTAGGTGGTACTTTAATGGATATCTAATTGACGATCATACCGTCACGATCACGACCATTGGTAAGCGGCTGAGTGTGCTGAACATTGATTCGGTGCATGGAAGACACGCGGGCAACTATACGTGCGAGGCACAAAACCAGGCAGATGCAGTGTCTTTCACGACGGAGTTACTAGTGAATGGTTTGCACTTTGCTTAGTTATTCGTAACTATATTTTTTTATTTATTGCTTTCCAAAATCTCTCTTTGGTCCACTGTAGAATTGTTTTAAGATGTCATGCTGAATTCAACTTGTTTGGAATATGTCTCCAAATACGTTGTAGTTCACGAATATGGTTTAAAATTCGTCCCATCGTTATCCTGACACAGTCGCGTTAATCTTTGATACCAAACTGTATATACTAAATATTTGGCACATTTCAGTTCCTCCTAAAATAGCTCCTTTCACTTTCGGTGATGAACCGTTGAATTATGGGGATTCGGCATTGATCTACTGTAGCATTACGTCCGGCGATTTTCCAATCAAAATCGAATGGTATCTGAATGAAGTCGCTGTAGATCAGTTGGACCCGTTCTATAACATTAATCAGGCAGACTTCGGAAAGAAAGCGAAAGCACTGTCAATTGACGGTGTCAACGAACGGCATGTCGGCAATTATACATGCCGCGCCACAAATCAGGCAGAGATGACAACCTTCTCGGCGACACTAAACGTGAACGGTTAGGCAAGACTTGATGACGAACTTGATTGTGCTTCATTCTACAATATTGTTTTAGATCCTCCTGTCCATGTCCTTGATTCTCACTCGTTGTTAATTCCGTATGGTATTTTGTGTTTCTTTCAAAAGCTCCTCCAAAGATAGCTCCATTTGTGTTCGGTGAAGACGCGCTGAATTATGGTGATTCCGCATCCGTCCAGTGCAGTGTCATCTCTGGCGATATGCCGATCATGATAGAATGGTTGTTTAACAATGCTTCCATTTCGAAAGCACCCTTTAGCGATAGTGTCAATATAGCCGACTTTGGCAAACGCACAAAGGCTCTTGCGATAGACGGTGTGGATGAGCGATACGCCGGTAACTACACTTGCAGAGCCACAAATAGGGCCAGCTCGACATACCACACGGCAGAGCTTATTGTGAATGGTTTGTAAACTTTCCAATAATGATGTTGGTTTTCCATGTTCCATTTCTTCCCTGTCCTCCGTTTGTACGGTTTCTCTTGGATGGTAAAAGTTCCACCCAAAATTCTACCATTCAGCTTTGGAGCTGATCCGATGAATTATGGCGAATCGGCATCGATACAATGCAGTGTAATATCGGGAGACTTCCCCATGACGATTGATTGGCTGTATGATGGGCATGCGATAAGTACGATTGACAGCTTGCACGGCATAACGGCACTGGCGTTCGGGAAGCGTGCCAAAGCGCTAAGCATTGATGGAATTACGGGTAGCCACGCTGGCAACTACACCTGCCGTGCCACCAATGCTGCCGGCGTTGCTGAACATACAGAGCAACTGATTGTGAACGGTATTTACATGTTTGTCTCTCACAACCCTGTCAATGTTGTTTGTTCCCTTCCCTGTTTTAGTTCCACCTAAGATATCGCTCATAAATACGGGCGAGAATCCTACGTTTGTCGATGAGTTCTTTCAACTCATCTGTACCGTAGTACATGGTGATCTGCCCGTCGATTTTGTGTGGTTGTACAATGGTGAGGTGAACCTTCATTCGAAGCACATCCCGGGTGTTCGGATTGAAACGAGGAAACGTGGCAGCACGTTAAGCATCGAAGCTGTACGTGGTGCTCATGCCGGAAACTACAGCTGCCAGGCTAGTAACGAAGCAGCAGCGACCATAGCCACCGTTGAACTGATTGTAAAGGGTTAGTGGGATTCTATCGCTTTCTTCTCATACGTGTAATAGCATACGCAGTAATGTCCGCTTCCTGGTGTCCTGTTTTTAGCACTCATATAAATGTAATACAGTTACGGTATCCTGTTACTTTGACCCAGTACAGTTGTGCGAAAAATTAACCAAGAGTTAGGGACATCACCCATACTGCATCGTTGATCTACTTTTTTTCGCTACGACAAGTGCTTTCGACATCCCGTCAAAAGATCCCAACAATCCTTCTCCTTTCCTACACAGAAAGCACTTCTCTTCGCTGTCTACTGTCTGTCGATAGGGCGAACTTGGGGCTACCCTTTTACCCTCAATCCCTTCCATATCCATGTTCCCGTTTTTGGTTGTAGAAAGGAATGCATTTCGAATGTGTCTCCGTACTTTGCGCCTGTAAGATACGAACGATCCACATTCGCAATAGCACCTCGTAGTGCATGAAAGTCCTTAAAAATCCCCCATTTTTAGTTGTCCCATTTATTGCTTTCTTATGGTTATTGTGACCCACTGTGTTATTAGTTTGGTTTGGTTCATTTCTGATGCCGGTATTTGTTGAATATTTCCGGAATAATTTTGTATTTTTGCATTTCTTCATAATGGCGCATTTTGAATGTTGTAAATGCAAATGATGAAACAAAAACTGCATCATTAATGTTCCAAAAAACCGAAGGATCAAGCTAATAATTGTGGGAAGAAAAATAGAACGTCGTCTAACTATCTTTTTTCATCTCCATGTTCGTGTCTTCGGATGTTAATGTACAACAGTACCTCCAAGATGGATTCTTGAACCAACTGACAAGGCTTTTGCTCAGGGCTCGAACGCCAAAGTAGAATGCAAAGCGGATGGTTTCCCCAAGCCTCAAGTCACATGGAAAAAGGCAGTTGGTATGTATGCAGTAAACAATGTCACAAAAAATGTATATAATACAACACCAATTCCATTACAGGAGACACTCCCGGCGAATATAAGGATCTACGATCGAATGATTCAAGCATTCGCGTTGAAGAAGGATCTCTATTCATTCAGCACATTCAGAAATCGAACGAAGGATACTATCTGTGTGAAGCCATTAACGGAATCGGTTCTGGGTTGAGTGCGGTCACGCTGATTACCGTTCAAGCGCCACCAGAATTCGTGGAAAAACTTCGCAACCAAACTGCCCGCCGTGGCGAACCGTCCGTATTGCAGTGTGAGGCAAAGGGTGAAAAACCAATCGGCATTTTGTGGAACATGAACAACATTCGTCTGGACCCGAAGTCGGATAATCGGTACACGATTCGTGAGGAAATTCTCCCTAACGGTGTTACCTCAAGTCTATCCATCAAGCGCACGGAGCGAAGCGATTCGGCATTGTTCACCTGTATGGCGACGAACGCATTCGGTAGCGACGATACCAGCATCAACATGATCATCCAGGAACCACCAGAGATGCCGTATGCGCTGAAGGTGTTGGACAAATCTGGCCGAACTGTGCAGCTGAGCTGGGCTAAACCGTACGATGGAAACTCACCGCTGATGCGATATATTATTGAGTTCAAGCGATCACGTGGATCCTGGGAAAATGATATTGATCGGGTGATTGTACCTGGAGACACGAACGAAGCGCAAGTACAAAAGCTCAGCCCTGCAACTACGTACAATATTCGCATTGTGGCAGAGAACGATATCGGTGTGTCGGATCCTTCGGATGTGGTAACGATCATAACGGCGGAAGAGGCTCCATCCGGTAAACCACAGGCAATCAAGGTTGAAGCAATTAACCAATCGACACTGCGTGTAAGCTGGAAAGCACCGGCACGTGCCGAATGGAATGGTGATATTCTGGGATACTACGTAGGATACAAGCAGTCCTCCATTAACGGTTTGTATGTGTACGAAACCGTTAACTATTCGCCCGAGGGTGGAGAAGGCAAGGAGCACAGCCTGGAAATTAATAACCTGAAGACTTACACACAGTACTCGATCGTAATTCAAGCGTTCAATAAAGTCGGTGCTGGTCCAATGAGTGACGAAGAGAAGCAATACACGGCCGAGGGTACTCCCGATCAGCCACCAAGTGATACGATGTGTACGACGTTGACCTCACAGACGATTCGTGTATCTTGGGTCAGTCCACCACTGGAATCGGCAAACGGTGTCATCAAGGGTTACAAAGTTGTGTACGCACCCAGCGATCTGTGGAATAACGACAAGAACAAGGACTACAAGAAGACGGCTTCCAGTGATACCGTTCTGCATGGTTTGAAGAAATACACCAACTACACGATGCAGGTACTAGCGACGACAACAGGTGGCGATGGAGTGCGCAGTGCACCGATCCACTGTCAAACGGAACAGGACGTCCCGGAAGCGCCGACTGCAGTGAAGGCTTTGGTAATGTCCGAAGGATCAATTCTGGTTTCCTGGCAACCACCGGCACAGCCGAATGGTTTGATTTTGCAGTACACCGTGTACATCAAGAGTGGAGATCAGGAACCGAAGAGCTACAAAGTCCCATCGTTCCAAATAAATTATGAAGCATCTGGACTGGAGAAAAATCAAAAGTACGAATTCTGGGTAACGGCCTCCACTACCATCGGAGAGGGTCAGTCCTCCAAAACACTGTCCGCCATGCCGAGCGATAAGGTTCCAGCTAAAATTGCTTCGTTTGATGATAAGTTTACGGCCACTTTCAAGGAGGACGCTAAACTACCGTGCTTGGCCGTGGGTTCTCCGACACCGGACATCACCTGGAAGATTAAGGGTGTAGAATTTGTACCGAATGAACGTATTCGTCAACTGCCAGAAGGATCATTGTTTATCAAGGATGTCATTCGTCAGGATGCTGGGGATTACACTTGTACTGCTGAAAACTCGATTGCCAAAGATTCGATTACCCATCGATTGATTGTGCTGGCGCCTCCTCAATCACCACAACTTACGCTAACGGCAACGACAACGGATTCGCTCTCGGTTAAGCTGAAGCCTCATGAATCGGACACAGCGCCTCTGCAGGGATACACGCTTCACTACAAACCAGAGTTTGGCGAATGGGAAACAATCGATGTTGCTCTGGAAGCACCGAAATACACGATCGAAAAACTGTACTGTGGATCACGCTATCAGGTGTACGCAACGGCTTACAACACAATTGGAGCCGGTGAACCTTCCGACATTTTGAACACACGCACAAAGGGTTCCAAACCACTCCTGCCAGAAAAGTCACGATTCATCGAAGTTTCATCGAACTCGATCACTTTACATCTTCCCGCCTGGAAGGATGGTGGATGTCGCATGTCTCATTTTGTTGTTGAGCACAAGAAGAAGTACGTACGGAGAAAATGCATGTGTGTCCGTTTAATGTACTTTGTTCTAACCATATATGGATGGTTCTGTTTGTTTTAGGGACCAAATTGATTGGAACCAGATCTCGAACAATGTGAAGCCGGGTGGTAACTTCGTCGTACTGGATCTCGAACCTGCCACCTGGTACAATCTGCGCGTGACTGCACACAACAATGCCGGCTTTACTGTTGCGGAATATGAATTCGCTACGCTCACCATCACGGGAGGTAAGTTATTAATGTTCCAATAATAACGCTTTGTTATGTGACGGTAATTAAATTTGAAATAGGATTATTATTTTATATTTTCGGTTAATGCTTGACAAAATCAATCATACAATTTTCATTAAACAAGCATAAATACCAGTGTGTTTGACTATCAAATACATCACATTTCACGATTCGGTTTAGCTTCGATTTGACCAATTAATGTTTTATGTGACACTCAAAACTGTTCGACGTTATAATCATTTTATTATTTCCATTATGTTTTCGTTGTGAAATCATTTTATAATTTGCAAATTACAATGTGCTTTCAAATGTTTTCGTTTTACATTATCGTTTTGCTGAAATTGATTAATAAATATAAAATTTAAAGGGACTTGTTGAGTTGTCCAATTATGGTAACAAGGTTGGACAAATTATTTGTTTTTATATTTTATTTCGTTATATATTGATCATCAGTTAAAGCTTATAGTTTTCACAATCATGTATTTTAGAATTAATTAATTTTAATCGATCATCATATTATTATATATCTCTGAAACAACCATCAGAAAGCAACTGGAACAAGCCAAGATAGTTTTCTGTTTTGTCCTGAAGAGAGATAATCCATTTCACAAACAAACCCCATTACACTTGTTGTTTTTATGAGTTTAACCTAAAACGATGAAACAATAGTTAAAACCCCGTTAGTTATTTAAAAAAGTGAAGTTAACCAATGTTTTGTAGCTAATAAGAAAAACCTTGCAGGCGGCAACGTCATTCGGATAAGAGCATCAATCAGTATTTACAAATAACCCAACCAGAACACACAAAAACACAAGTTTCCACACAAGCCTTTAAGCAAATGTCGTTTGAGGACGAATTTGTACGAAACTTAATCATGATTTCCTCAACCCAAGCAGAGAATAGTGAATGTACTCCTCCCTTAAACAATGTTTTGTTGTGAGTGCCTTTGTTGTCAATATCGTTTTTATTATTATTTTTAATTTGGTTTTAGAAACCAAATAGTTTCAAATAGCGTGAAGAGTAAACGAGGATGTTAAACACTGAGTTGTTTGTTTTTATTTGTTTATTTCCATTTGCTCTCATCATCCTCATCTTATTTCATAGCAGCTCAGAAAATAATGTGCGCATTAATTATATGATAAAACACAATAAATTTTTTGTTGTATTTTTAAACATTTTTCAATTACTCTTCCAATAGTTGATGTATGTTTTGTTCAAAATAGGCACGATTTACTCGTTACTGTACCAGTTCTCTGCACCTATTCCCTATAGCTTGCCAAGTTTTTGTTTCGTTCTTGAATGTTTCATTTCTATTAGCTCCGTTGTAGTTGTTACTAGTGCTAAGTTAGAGAATGTTACTATAACTTTATATTTATTTGTCGCTGTCGTTGTACGTGTATGTCATGTCAATAGTTATCCTTCTCCTCAATGGCACACGTGCTCTAAATCGCGCAGCATACTGTAGCGTAACGATCAGGTACTCTCACTTAATGACCTCCTTGATGATTTGTTTCAATATTTGGAAACTTTGATTCAACTCAACAAAGTTTGATGTAAATTGATCCACACACACTCACACAAATCGTCGAAAGACGGCAGGTGATCATTACATTTGTTTTCCCGATTATGTTCCATAAATTATTCCGGTACGTCTGTGTAGTGTGATGATATGTAAAGTCGTTTAATAAACAAAAGCAATTGTGTTCAGTTTTGCCCGTCAAATCCAAGTTGATTTTAGAAGCAAACAAAACTATTAATGTATCCCCTCAATCTCTCTCTCTTTCTTCTTCTCTTTCTGATTGGTTGTTTCAGGGACAATCGCACCCACACGCGATATACCCGAGCTAACGGCTGAGGACACGATCCGTATCATCCTTTCCAATTTAAACTTAGTAGTGCCAGTCGTAGCCGCTTTACTTGTTATTATAATTGCGATCATTGTTATATGTATACTGCGTAGCAAAGGCAACACTAGCAAAGGTATACTGATTTTAGAAAACTCTTTTTTTTCTCTCTTTTTTCTCTTTCTCCTTTTCTCTGAATTTATTGCATCATTATCTAATTATCTATTATTCGGGTCGATTCTGTCACTGCACTTTGCAATTGGGAATGTCATTATTCGTGTTGTTTTGAATGGATCTACCTTAAATGGATCCGTTGCGTAACTTGATTTTGTTTGTGAATGGTTGCTGTTATCATGCATTGCGCAAACGTTACTCCCGGATGGAAAACACCAAACGTAACAAACAATAATGTACCGGCACAGGAACGGTTGCGCCCAGCTTTGGTTCTGTACAGCCGGGTACGATTTACCCACCGTGGATACCGCACTGGATTGACCTGAACGTGATGGTACCACTGATCGCAACCGTGATCGTGGTAGCGGTAGGTGTATTAGTAATTTGTGTAGCCATCTCCCGACGCCGAGACGATGATCCCCGATGCGGACCGAAGGACGTATACTGTAGGTTTCTTAGCCATTATTGTTTGTGCCGTTGGGTGTGTTTCTGTGTTGTTCTATGCATTCTCGCTTGCCCAGCAGCACAAAAGTGACAGAATTCAACCGTGTGTAGATGTTTGGATAGGTACAACTATTGTCGAATAATGTGTTTTATTTTACTCCAACCGCAACAACTACCATCAACAAGACGATGTCGTGTACAACCAGTCGATGGGTCCGGCGGGTGCTGCTACACTTGACAAGAGGCGTCCGGATATACGCGATGAGCTGGGTTACATTGCACCACCGAACCGTAAGCTACCACCGGTACCAGGATCCAACTACAATACCTGCGATCGTGTGAAGCGTGGAACCGTAATAAGTGAGTATAGCCCCGTAGGTGAACTTATGGGGTAATGGGGTTGTATTGGTTGAGGTTAGGTTATGGTAATTTCATCGCTGCCTTGCTTCTAAACTCTATTCAAACAAACGTAAACATCATCGTAATTGTAAGTATGGTAAAGTCCGAAATGTTACATAACAGACTCTCGTAGAATGTTGCTATTTATATGTTTAGGTGTGACGCTTGTTGCGAATTTTTCACCGTTCCGATTGTCGGTTTTAAAAGAAACATGTCCATAAATCTGTACTTTTTGATTTGCTAAACACCTAAATCTCAACTTTGGTTAGTGCTGCTTTGTTATATTTCGTACTTGTTATACTTTAATCATGAATCGTTATAAATGTGAGAATGTGGTTTTGTAAGATTATTATCAGGGTGTTTACGGATAATTGTCCATTTTTATTCAGATCCAGTTGCTTCTTAAGTATTGTTATCCTTCATTCATTAGGTTGCGGTTGCTTTATGGTGTTTTTCTTCTGCTGATACTTTTCTTATCAATACCATACCATCAACATATTGTTTCGCATTTCGTATTATAAGTTTTCATCGTCATAAATTTGAATATAATTTGTATTGTGTCAAATTAGGCCATAATCCTTCCATAAAATCCAACCATACCACTTGGGACCCGCGACGTCCGTTGTACGAAGAACTGAAGAAGGCTCCACCACCGTTGCCAAGACGCTTCAACCATCCGCCGGCGTGTTATGGTAAAGTTTTCTATGATCCCTCTGGTTTTAATCACGTACAAGATCTTCCGATCAGCTGACACACGGAATGTTTGGTTTTGTAGGTGTAAATTGGCATTTAGTTCGTTTGTTTGACCCTCGTTGTTATTCCTCCTTCTTAATATGCTTGCTGCAACACTGTGACTTTACAAATGTTTGTTTAGATTACACGTTTTAAATCTACCTTTCTATCTCTTTCCTAAATGTTCACTGTGTAAACACGTCTAACCGATTGGAAAACTATTCAAAACATAAATTACACCGTTCGTAAACTTTCCACTAACCTACCGGGCTGTACTAAAGACAAGGGTAAGGCGTACAACACTATTGGTCTATTGTGTGATTTTACCAGATACTAACGATACATTAAGTAAGAGAGTGTAGTTGGGAATTATTTGTGATACTAACCACCATATGTTTAACTAAAGCATTACTACTGACCATTATGCGTTAAATGACGATTTGCCTGTTTGTCGTTATTGCGTTACACTAGGCATGGAGGATGAGATTTGTCCGTACGCCACTTTCCATCTGCTTGGATTCCGAGAAGAAATGGACCCGACGAAGGCAATGAACTTCCAAACGTTCCCACATCAGAATGGTATGGGTGGACCAGGACATATGGGAACGATGGGATCGAGCATGGCCATGCAAGTACCCAGCCACGTACACTCCCGGTCTGGTTCTCAGTCAATGGTAATGTATAGCCTGGGGGTCCAAACCGTACTCTGGTCCATGCTAGAATAATGAGTACCTAATGTTTTTAGCCACGACAGAATCGATATGCACGAAAGAATAGCCAAGGAGGTCAAAGCAGCATCTACACTCCGGCACCGGAATATGACGATCCCGCCAACTGTGCTGAGGAAGATCAATATGTAAGCAGGAAGCAAACATCTCCACTAGGCCAATCCGATATCTAATGCGGTTCCATGTTTTCTGCTTCTAGCGACGCTACACACGCATTAACTCTCAGGGCGGTTCGCTCTACTGTGGCCCCGGACCCGAATATGACGATCCAGCCAACTGTGCTCCGGAAGATGATCAGTACGGTTCGCAGTATGGTGGCAATTATGGCACACCTTACGAACATTATGGCTCCCGAGGATCTGTCGGACGCCGTAGCGTGGGTTCACCGGAACCACCACCACCGCCACCACGCAACCACGACACGAGCAACTCGTCCTTCAACGATTCCAAAGAAAGCAACGAAATTTCCGAAGCTGAGTGTGATCGCGACAATGGACCGCGTGGGAACTATGGAGGTGAGTGGAGAAGAGAACCAACATTACAGCAATCTAGCGAAAGAACATGAAAAGGAGTGTACCGTGAAAAAGAAAAAAAACAATGCTTCGTCAGTTAGCTCTTAGTACCGCTCCCGTCTAACGCTAGCTCTGTTTCACTTTTTCATATCTTTTTGGCCCGGTTTTCTGCAACAAAAATGACCAAATGTTCCCACCTTTCCAATCGACTTTGTACATTGGTGTCACTATTGCAGAACCATCTGAGGGTGAGTTGCCGGCGTATTAGCTGTGCCTGCAATACTATTTCACCAGTTCAGTATGCGTTTTTCCTCATGATCGCCACATGATCGCTCATCGTACATAACACTTTGTGCTCATACATGATTGCATCCGTTGTCACTTACTCACATTCATCTTTAGCAATTCTCAAACAGTCTAATAGTGACGCGTTCCTTCATAAACAAGACTGAGCATCATATCATATTCGCTGTGCAATCATACTCATCCCCTGTCGTTTGTTAATGTTTCGTGTATCAGTCGCTTGTTTGACCAATTTTTTTTATAGTCATTTGCTCGAAGATACTTAGGGTAGACTTTATTTGCTAGTAAAGTTTCTACACCTTCTGCTAACAAAATTGTGCCATTTAAAAGTATAAATGTGTGACATACGTCCGGCGGCCTAGACAATAGCGGCATTGATCTTCACATGGCAGAACCGGGGATCAAATCCCATCCGGATCAATTCCCCCGTAGTGAGGACTGAATATCCAACTGCCTGGTATCAGTAAGTGGTGTAAGCATGACCAATTAGGTCGTTAAACCAAAAAAAGACGAAGAAGATATCCGATAGGGTAGTGGTCTTTCACACTACGATACTGGCAACGAAATCCCATCCGGACCATTTTTTCGCAGCAAAGCCTCTTCTTGAAACTATTCAGCTGCGCATAACCTAACAGAATGATACCTCAAGAAGGAAGAAAAACACTTTATGAGTAACTATTAGTGTTGGGTCGCGAGTTTAAGAGCTCCTCCCATCACTCCGCTCACTTTAGCCCATATCACTCACTCATCAAAAATTAACCAGCTCTGCAGTGAGCGAAAAGAGCCCGGTGAGCCTGTAGAGCCCGCGATCGTCGCGCCACGCATTCTGTATCTTCTGTCGCTCTCGCGCTTACAAGAGAATTGATACGAGAGAATCTATAGATCATTCCATTGAAGGACCGGGAAAAGCTATTCGTGTAAGGATTCGTGCGCTTCATGCTTGACACCCTCCATCTACTCGTACGCTCGAGAACTCGCGGACTCACCAGTCTCTTGGAAGCGAAATTCGCTCGCTGTAGAGCTACCGCTCGCTCAACGCTCACCAATTTGAGCGGTAGTTGATCGCTCCGCTCGCTAGAAAGATTTACTTGACCCAACACTAGTAACTATTATTCTATCTTGTTGTTGGCAAATTTGCCACTTTGAAAGTTAAACAAAGTACACTACTTTTACTGAAAAATAACATTTTGGATGATTTGTGATCGTCACACAAACGTGTACGCACAAAGCTATAATGTCAACATGTGATGCTGCTATTTTCTTTATCTCTTCATGTTTGTTTTTATGTTTATCTAATTGAGTGTTAACATTTCTTTCGACTAGGGATTTTGTTTTTAATTGCATCCCCCTTTCTTGCATGCATTTGCGTTTCATGTGTAGCAATACTGCATAACAATGTGTATGTGTGTGTTTTAGAAATAAGCTTTATTATGTAATAACTCCAACGCTAATTTTAAAAGACGAAAAGCAAAACGATTAATTTTAACGGCCACCCTAAAGACACGCTAACCATTATATGGCATACACAGTCACATCATATCGCGATTGTATCGGCTCGGTACCGTTCTCATACGTCATACGTTTCACTTATCTGATGGTTTATGTTTTCTTTTTCGAATCTCTTCATATTTTATGATTTTTCTTTCTTTCTTTCTTTTATATGTTTTCTGTCCACGTCCAAATGTATTCGTCTATTTGTAAACACAATTGTTATTAAATCAAAACAGCTTCATCGAAATCCAACGATGCTATTAATGGTGACGAAACAGAGAAATTATTGAAAAGGTAATTATGTGTTTTATGTTTTTGGGGTACGGGTGTGTGTGCGTGTGTGTGTGTACATGTGTAGTTAGAATACTAGTTGTATGAGTTTAATAATGGGAAATTGGAGTTATTAGAGTTCTTAAGGTGCATGGAAATAGTGTTATTGATTTGTTATTTTCTTCATTAAGTGGCAGATGAAAAGGTTACACATTTTTGATTGTTCTGCTAATTTATAATGTAAAGATTAATGAAATATCATGCATTAGGTATACATTATATGGGTCCTTCATTTGTCACTAATTACGTAAGTATTAGGAGGAAATTTGGAAGACCAAAGGAAAAAAAAGGTCAATTGTTTTGTTTT
>AXCM01001431.1:0-39878 GCA_000473375.1 Anopheles culicifacies | reverse complement strand
CCATTTACTTTTACAATATGGTAAATTATTCGGTGACATCAATTTTCAGACGGATAATGGTTGCGAAAGCACCCCACTCACAGCCATGTTCTTGTAACATGTTTGTGAAGATTAAATACTGCCTCCTGCAGAAGCTAAATCCAATTAGGAGAAATGATATATTCCCACCTGCAATGAGAAGACGAAACGATCTACAAGCCGATCGGATTGCTACCGGTTTTGAGACGTCTCATTAAGCGTGTAGAAGTGTTTGTCGCAATGCCGGTTATAAATTCATTCATGTTTCACAAAACTATGTTGCACGATTCGTACGTAGCGAACATTAGCATTTGCATACTCGAAGCTAACGGTGATCATGTTAATGTTGTTTTCGAAGGTACCACCGTTCCATAGGCTGTACAGTGAACACAGAATCGTTGATCGCCCTGTGTATTGCAACCGGTATGTCCCCCAATAGCGCATGCAATTCATTATCTACAAGCCACAAGTTATCGTACTACAATCTTATCTTCATGTTCTTTCAATACGAGATATCTTAATAATCCAATTTAAGCAAACACCAGTTTTTATTTCATACTTCAGATCGTATGATTCAAACAAGCCTTAGTTTATCGTATCGCATTTGCAGTAAAATTATTTTATAGCAAAAAAACACACACAATTCTGCTCTCTCAGTCCTCACAAAACGTCTTCACAATGACAACACACAAATTTAACCTAATTTTACATCGAGACACTCAAGTACGCATCTCCTACCCTGCTTGCGCTATTTAATTGGGAACGTTTTTCTCTTCCACTGGCTGGGCCATCGAGAGGTCAATCTATTTCAGTGTACAGGTTTAGCTCGTGTTTTTACTTCTTGTACCCCACGTAACGTCTAATGATTGCAGTTCATTTCGTAGCTCATGCGCACAGCATAGTCTCTAGCTGGTCAGTGGCGAGGCTTCCGTCGGATGTAAATTATATGCTTTCCGCCACCATGTTCCCCGACGGTATTGGCGGTGAGGGTGATTTGGCGGTTCGGAGACAGAAAGGGAAAAGACGATGAAGGGAAGGTCGGTTCAGTGTTGCGCCACCGGACAGTCCGAGAGTGGCGCCTCTCGGGACGAGCGACCTTGACAGACGAAGCTACACACTGACCTAGAGAAGTTATGTCCAATTATTTCAGCTGCGACTAGGCAAGCGCTAGGTACGAAGCTCTACTACCATCTGGCCCCAGATATTGAGATCGTTCCTCGAAAGGGAAAATATTTTAAAATTATGCTCTTCAACAAACCTCTCCATTACAAATACAAAATGCTTAAATGTAAAACCATCTACAGTTTACGTTTTTTTTCCACGTTGATTTTTTATTGCACCTTGCCCTTGTTGTTAAATATTCAATAAAATCATTTCTGTTTCATGGTTATGATGGGAACTGGCAGCATCCGATAGCCGGAAATGAAAAATTCTACCGGAAACGGCCAACCGAACGCACTAAAAGCATTTTCCACAAGGCCGTACAAAGCTTTTCCGAGTCGTGTAGCGAAATGTGGATAGAGCAGTGCAAACGTAACGCAGCAAAGAAGAATCATAAACTCTTGTACGTCACGGTTCGTCGATGCCTCCATACCGACCAGTTGCAATCTAGCCGTTTGCGGTGGCCGTTTTGCAAATGAAATTCTACCCGACGAGCTGGCGATGCAGCGTGAAACAAATGAGTTACATTAACTAACGGACAGCTTGGGGTTCTGGTTTTGCGAGCAGTGATCACGACCTATCCTTCGCGGAGTAAAAGCTTCTTGGGGGAATTCTTCACCAATGATCATTAGATCCGTGATGATGTAAAACAGCTGCTAATGAAGGTTGGAATGAGATCTTCGGGTTAAGCGACCGTCGGTTCTGAATGGTACCACCGTATGATTGATAGAGAACGGTCGACCCAACAACATGCTCAGCGATGGTTAATCGAAAGCTGTTTGGTACGTTGTATGCCGTTGTATTTACGCAATACCAGGCAGTTTCGAGTCATATTAGCTTAGGAACCCAATTTATGTTTCTGTTTATTTGCATGACTTTGAAAGCAAGCGAACAAAAGATTGGATAGATATTTAGGTGTATAATTAAAATGTGTAATGCTCTTGTTAAGACAACACGTTTAATGATCCCTCTCTGTTTTCGTCGTTCTAGTACTCCCACCTAATGCGATAACCCTGAAAAACCAACAGAAATGATGAAATGAAAAATGTGCAACCGAATACTATCAACTCGAGCGATCTGAATGATCAAAGAAAAGGGTAGCCTTGAAACCTTGCACCCGTTACAAAAACACTCATGACCCGTAGCCACCGGCCACCAAAAAAAAAGCCATCATCAAAATTAATAAACCATTCACCAGCCCGTGCCAACGACAGCCAGTCGCCCAATTGGGAGGAATTTTCTCGTCGATTATTAGATTCCAATTAACGAAAATTTCGCTGGCAACGGATGTAACCCATCAACAGCGACGCACCTTAACCAGAAAAAAAGAATCACCTACCAGACCTTCCCCTACAGTTATTACAAAAAAACGCACAAAAGAAGATGCCGACCTCCATCGGGCAATCCGTGACGAGTGCGGCCCAAACCGATTATGCCGTTCCCAGTTCAAACGATCAACCTCTATAGCAACTGCTGCAACGATGCAGTTGTGTGAGACACGTAAAGGTAGTGAAATAGTGGCCACCATATGACCATTCCCCAAAAATGTTGCGCGACTAAAGGATGCATATAGAATGGCATTTATGGTTGAACCTTAAGGCCCAAGTGCGAGTGGGAAAAAAGCACTCATATCATAAAAACTCCATTTCATCGCTCGTCGTACAAAATCGATCTCCCATGGTAGGGCAGTTTGCTGATCTTGGAAGCTGAACCGGTGAAGCGTAAAAATTGCCCAAGTTATCATAAAACCTCCCTGTGTTACCGATGGTGCAATGAAATCCGGTGCTCAGAAACTGAACCCGAACACGATCGCGGCAGCTGGATGTCGATAGGTAGGAGTGCGTACAGCCTTCATGCTCAAAAAGACGACTTCCAATGATGGGTTTGCTGGCGCAGCAACTTTGCATAGACGAACGTTATGCTAGTATTACGCAAAGTATCTATTTTCCAAAGAATTCCTTCATCTGAGCTTAGTCACTGATTTCATACAGGCTAGAGGTTGTAAAAGAACCATATCAGAAGCAAGACATACGGATACAAAGATTATTTCTCGGTAAGGTTTTTCGATTTTATGCAATGCGTGAGAAAGTTATAATAAAAATTTAATTTATCCTGCCTACCAGCTTCAATCCCGATTCACGATGCCCAAGGACTGGTCCAGGAGCCGGTAATGTAGCTAGTTAGCACAGGGATTATGTAAATGGAAGTAAAATAGCTGGCAGCAACCGGTAAACAGCACGTTTCCAGTTCCAATTAATTTTAACGTTTCGGACAGACGTACCGAAAACGAAAGTAAATCGAGTTGTGTGACTTGATTTGATGGAACGTGTCGATGCTATAAAATCATATTCAACAATTCGAAATTATGTTAATAAATACTATACAAACATTACACATTTCAATTGACCTGTCTAATGGATGGAACTATTCTTTCAAATTGTGCACAACTAATTTAACATTTGGAATTTGTTATGGTTGTTATTACATTAATAGCTTCATTTTTATAACTTTTCTTCATAAATGCATGAGAAACGTTTACAGGAAATCGCAAGGACACCTCATTGAACACCCCAGCAAGGATGATGCCCGATGTTGCCCAACCTCCTCCGAAAGGGGTAATTGACTTTAGCAATGCGTTCAGTTTACACTATCTCGAATGTCATCTCACCATCATCACAAACCGTCGGCCATTCATTCGTTCGAGTTCGTTTAACGACAAGGTCACCGCACGGAGGAAAACTGTTTCGCATTCAAACCAAAGGCACTCTTAAATGACTTCATCGCCCTTACGTTGGCCCCTCGTCGAACCCGTGAGATTTTTCACTTCTACTACCCGTTAATAGTGAACTCGCGAACCCTCTTACCGCTGGAATGGTTGTTCCACAGACCATGAAGCCCAGAAACAGCGTGGCAGCGTGTGACAATAAATGGTATCAATCGGACATTTTTCTCAGCACGTTGCGCATGGCATCGTCCGCTTAAGCTGCACAAGCAGATTGTGGGTTATTGTTTTGCTGCTGTAGTAGCTTTTTGCGACCGTTGAGCGACGCTCGTGCTAAAACCAACAATCGGTATGATGTGACACAAACCATCATTAAGTTAAATGTGCTAAATGTGCTACCCAGACGATGTGCACGAAACTGTTCTACGGGTTGCGAACAGCAAGGTTCGTAATTAATTTTGCACGTTAATTTAGATGTTAAAATACAATTTACACGCGCCGTCAAGGGGCTACAGACAGGTGCACCGGTTAAGAGGATGTTTGCATGCGTGTAACACCAGCTAACAAGATGCAACTGGTAGGAATAACTAACCGTATAAATACCACCGAACGACAAAAGCGGCTCAGCTCGTTTAAAACAATATTATATCTTATCTTGCATTGAATTCGGCTGATCAAAGATTGATCAGAACCCGTTTATGATGGACATCCAGCGTGCGATAGCCCAATTAGCTGCAGTTAAAAATTTTATTTTAAATGACACTTTATGTAACATTCCTAGGTGAGTTTCCCTTGCCAAGGCTGCCCCCGACGTTTAAGTCTATGTTTTAAGGTGACCTGGTGGGTTTGGTGCAAATCAACTTATCAATCACGTGGAACCGCCCAAAACAAATCGTATTATGTAGCAAGCCGGTTTTGCATCTAAAGGAACGGCTTAACGCCGAGGATTGAGGAGTTACAGCTGATTTGCATTTATACACGATCTTGATCTACATTTTTAAGGCTTTTTTGACAAAAGTGTATGAAATTATATAGAATTCTTCTATGTTTGATCAAATCATCCGTTTTATCTGCCAAGTCAGACCATTCGAAATGTATCCTTAACTAATTAACATTCGTTTCATCTGGCGATCAATTTGTTAACTAAGATACACATTCTACCGCATAACGTATGCTGGTTATACACACTAAGCAAACCTTAAAGCTCGAGCAAACGAATCGATAAAAGCACAATTGAGACTTGTGTTGTAATGCGTCGAAATTAAAGCTCATTACCATTCACGTACGAGGACGAGATAAAACCGTTTTATGCAAAACCCAACCACACAACCGGTACCGACAACGGTGGCCACGCACTGTTACCCATACGGAAAACTCAAATGAACTGATGCCGCGCCAATCCGCGCGTTGTCGATGCACGTTTCACACATCCCGATACACACAGCCCAAGAACCAGTTGGCAACGGCAACGAAACTGAAAACATTCGAAACAGCCGGCAACGAGCGGGAGGGGTGCCACTCTTCCACAACACGGTCACAAACAACGAGTGGCCTAATTTTATCGGCGCGGGATTTCGCATTCAAAACCAGTGTATATTTGTCTGGAGTGCGCCACCATTGTAGGGTTAGAAACATCTTCACCCCTCCCTGGGTACCGGAGGATTGTGAGAATTGAAAAGCGAAAACATCCAACCCGGGGGGCACATGATGGCATCTGTGGGTCAGCTCTCGATCAGCTGTTTCAACGATGACCAACGAGCGCACACTACTCATCAATGGGGATAATGTTGTTGTGAGGACAAAGAGGATCCAGAGGTCCTCTAGTGCGGTGTGTGATCCCCCCCTTTTGGAGTGGCGCCTCATTAAATGTCCACAGGGTAGTTTAGATGCTAGACATCGAATGCGCGCCAAAAACTCGACCGGGACCCACAAACTATTAACAAACATACACAAACGCACACGGTATTACTGTCGCGACATTCACACGTACACACGCTTGGAGTGAGCCTGCAGATATGCTGTAAGAGGGAGATGAACGCGTTCTAGCGAATGCCCACCAAGTTTCCCCAACATTGCACGGTGGGGCGAAGTGCAAGTGATCTTTGGTGGAATAATTTGACGACACGCTGCCACATTTTGCCCTTCTCCTTTCCACGTGCAGCTCCGTTCGGAAGGAAGGAGCGAGATGGGAGTATTACAGTGAGCATTGTTTTTTTTTTGTTTTTCGGTGGCATCGAGGTGTGGGATCTGGCGATCAGGTCTTTGCGACACGATGCCAGTATAAATATGGCCAGTTAGTTTGGGGAAATCATCATTCGGTCCTCGCACCAGTTCAGAGTCTACCAGTTTTACGTGATAAAGCCAGCTGAAAATGAAGGTGTGTTGTTTGCTATCCTCGGTGTTTCTTGTACAAAAGTGAACTGTTTCCAGTGCTAGTGACAATCTGGGACGATTGGGTGTTTGTGTGCTCCTGGTGATGATAAACTAATCAATTCTTTGTGTGCCTTCTACTTCCTATTCCATCCATAGGGATTCGTAGTGTTTGCGATGGCCATTGCTCTGGTGGCAAGTGCTACCACCGAGAAGAAGGAAGCTGAGACGGCTGCTCAGCCGGAGACTGAAAAGAAGCAGGAAAAGCGTGGTCTGTGGGATCTTGGATACGGTTATGAGTCGCACGGTTGGGATTCGCACAAGCACGGTTGGGAAGAGCCACATGTAACCACCATCACCAAGAAGGTTCACGTCCCGTACCCGGTCGAGGTGGAGAAGCACGTCCCGTACCCGGTGAAGGTACCGTACCCGGTCACCGTCGAGAAACACGTCCCGGTTGTGGTGGAGAAGAAGGTCCCAGTGTACGTCGAGAAGCATGTCCCAGTGCACGTTGATCGTCCAGTTCCCTACCCAGTCAAGGTTCCGGTCAAGGTTGTGCACAAGGAGTACGTCGAAGTGCCAAAGCCCTACCCGGTGCACGTGGAGAAGCACGTCCCAGTGGTGGTGAAGAAACCAGTGTACGTCGAGAAGCACGTCCCGGTCGTCGTCAAGTCGCACGGATGGGAACCTCATTCCCACTCGTACTCCGAGTTCCACTCGTGGTAAAATGGAACTAGCTGAGCTATCGCTATCCACCGGGTGAGATGCTTTTATCAGCGGGTGATTGATGATCTTCATGCATTCTACTCGCGGATAAGAACATGCACCACATCGTCATACACATAGACACATTACACACAGCAACACTCACTCCAGTACCGTTTGATTGTGATCCTCGGTTTGGCAACAACGTTCCTCGCTGTGATGATTCTGCACTGCATCCATCTAACATTTCTTCGAAGATCTCCCGTCAACCACTCTACATCACACCACTTCCTCTGGGACTGAACAAAATGCTCATTTTCCAAGCAATATCTCAATTTCACCAGCTACTTTGATCTCCTTTCCACATATCAACTGTACATGGCATTCTCTCTGCACACCAAAGCAATCAGTATTGACTTTCCGATACCAAACGGATGTCAGACGGAGCCGCGAATTCCCCCCATTTTCAGCGTGTTGTCAACTGTACATAAATTATTTTACCCTGTCTTACACTTTTGTAAGTACACATGTAAAAAAAAGCAGAAACAGATGAGACATGAAAAAATGTAATAAAAATATTAAAAATATTAAACTCTGCATTTTATTCCCGTTACACTGAAAGAACCATTGATCTCGTACGCTACCTTGTTAAGAGTGGTACGGCTTACACTTTGTCAGTCGTTAGTCGCAAGGTCATAAGCTTAAACTAAAAGGTATTATAAGAGTTAAATAGGAACAAGCTCAGCTCTTAATCTGAATATCAATCATTGCTTCATCGTTACCCAAGCTTGTGAAAGCATTCACTGCCTGAATTACACCTCCTGCAAAGCAAAGAATCATTCCTTTTAGACAAATCTTACTGTGCTACGTATTATGCTAATTATGCTCTCTGATCGGCCGCTTTGACCTACTTTACCTTTGTCCAACCAATCATCGGATGACCCTTTGACCATTAGCAAACGCTCAGAAGCTTAAAGGTGAAAAACGATGTCAAATCGACAGCACAATGCAAAAACCGACCTTCTCGCACAGAAATCCATCATCTGGAGCATCTGATGGATGTTTTCCGATGACCATCGGTTTTTGATGTTCGTATGCGCCGTCCCATACCTACATGAACTACCATCAGCCGCGCTTGCACAATGGTGCTGGGAAACCGATGGGCCAGCGTGCCGAGGTCAAGGTACGCGACGGATGATGGATTTTGAAAGCTTAAAGCGAAGATCTTTGCATCAATTATGGCAGTGCCACCGTTTGTTTGAGTCGTGCGTATGTGAGCGACGATGTGCTTTGCAATTTATGCTGCTTTGAAGGGCTCTCTAGATCAATTACAGGAGGGCAGGAGTAGCCTTATTGGCGATCTTGTACCGTATTCTTCTAAGGATTGTTTAAACTGTGTAAGCAACAGTGTCTTAATTATTAGCAACGGATATTTTTACATAAAAAATTGAGACAAACATTTTCCAATTAACAACAAGTTTTAGTTTAACTTTAACTTAATTTTCTGTTTAGCTTGCCACATGAGAAAATACGTTCTTTGCGGCGCAACTATTAAGATTTCACCTCAAAAGTTTAAAAATATTTGTTTTAGTTTAAATCGCACCAGTTAGTCTCAAAATCTTCGCTAGTATACAAAATATTTCCAATTTCTCTATGCGCTTAGCAAATCGAGCTGCATTTCTTGAGCCATAAATAAATTATAGCATCTGTGCACACACATTGCAGACATTTAGGGGCATCCTTCTATTGAATCGTGTGAACAACCGTCTTTCTTTGCCGATATAAGAAAAGCTAAAGATTCAAGTCGTTGTTGGGAAAATCAAATAAATCATGTAAAACCTATTACTGCTCATGAGTAAGACCCAGTTTTTTCCAGTTCACAACATCTATTAACAAAACAAATACACAGTAAATGCTCGATCAACAAAGGTGTATGAATCATTATCCATGCTCAGTGAAAATCCACCGTGTTTGTACTGAGCACTGTCATTAAATGAGTTCGATATAAAATAATAATCAAAACCATACGTTTTCTCGGCGCAACCTATGAGCCAGCACTTATCTTCCGATCACACTCATTCGCTGCTCTTTAAAATCAGATAAAATATTAGCCACAGTGTTTACCAGCGCCTGACGGTAGAGATCTTGGCTGATAACTTGTAATTAGTGCACTCGAATGCTTGTACGATCTATTGCGTCAATTAAGGAATGCAAAAAAAAAAACTAACGCGCCATAAACAGCAAAGCATTACACCATAAACATTAAATTGTTAATTAAGCTATTTGAATGTAGTTATCACATCAATTAAGGAGGAGTAGATTATCATCTCGATAATCTTTCTAAAAGAGTTGTTACTGCTCAAAATATTTTGCTTGCAATTAATTCAATCCGATTCTAGACATGAGAGCTTTTATCTGGAGGGCTGCCTCAGTACCGATCAAATTGATTGATGAATATCCATGAAACCAATAAAAACGAATATTACATACACACATCTCTAATGTCAACATTTCTGTGTCGGTGTGCAAATACCATCCTACACCGTGCAATCAAAAATAACTTTGTCACAAGATGGATATTGCATAATTGAAAATTATTTCCATCCAACCGGTCTGTTAAAAGCAGAACTCGAATGCATGCACCACACAGTTCCGTCCTGCCACTTCGGTGACAAACATGCGGAAGTGCTTTACAAGCGAATTATACTCTGCACTACAGCCGTACGCATCGAAGGCAGAGGGAAACCAGAAGGGATGAATATCCTTTGATCTTCCATCAACACTTTGTACGTGCGTAAAGCCCACCAATTATTAAGCGATTGAATATGCACGAAGAAAGGCAGTAGGGAAACGATTAGGGCCTAACCCGACCATATCATATGCATCGGGTGATACACTTTCGAACCGGTTCGCACGGTGTGTGTTGGCCATTGCGTGCATCTTAGGTGCGTACACTTCCAGGCACACTTACACACCGATTGCGCTGACCTCTGAAGGTGTACCACCAGATGGAGGAATCGGTAATCGGAAAATCACCCCAGTACACCTCCCATCAAGTGTTTAGGGTTGTGTGATATAAGTGGCATGGCATAGTGCCTGCCACGCCCGAGGCATACCCTGTACAGCTAGTAGAAAAGTTTTCCAAACTCCCCTTCCTACGCGCTACCACACGCAAAGTGATGCATTTGTTTGCTGCTCTCGTAACGCTTCCAAACGCCAAAAGGCCATGGGGTATCCATAGTGAAGGAGGAAGTTTTTCCACTATTCACTTTTCTGCATTTCCCTGCCCGACTAGCCTAACGTGCAAGTGGCCCAGATTAGCTCGAATTCCCACTCTCGCTTTTCTTTGTGTCTTGCAGGATTTGTTTAGTGGCAGAAATCAACACCTACGATAGCTCGGTACACGTAGCGCCTCCAAAGAGGCAGAAGGAAGGATGCATTTTATGCAAGTGCGTTGAAGCGTGCCTGCTGACGGCATCGCAACGTGCCCGTCTCGTTCGTATACGCGTGTTCACTGGTACTGCTGCAAATGTGATTAATTTGTGGAAAAATTGTTTTATTTGCCGACGCATACTGGAAGTGCACAGCAAAATCATGAAAACAGTTTGTTATGATTAATGTGTGCATTTATGGCATTTTTTACGGCTGGTTGAATGAAAAGACAATATTGTGGTTTAAGATTCAACGATAGTTTTATTAATTGTTTAATCCTCATTATTTTTTACAACAGTCTCATTATACGCCTTTTAAATTCATTACCAAATTGTTCCAAACCTAAATCTCACAAAATAATATGGAGACTTGCACGGTAACAAGCGATGAACGGCACACAGACATCGCAGAATTCTCAACCGACAGTACAGTTGTTTTAGAGCGTTGACAGCAAAAACATGGATGTCAAATGATCGTCACCAGAAATAAGATCGACCAGCAGCAGCAGTTGGAACAGACCCTTCAGTTTTCAGCACACCAGACAGGATAACCAGGATGCCGTGCGTGAAGTCCCAGAGATTCTCTTACCAAGGAAGGTGAAGTTTTTAAGCAGCAGTATTCAATCCTAAAACAAATGTTGGTCCCGGTCGAAAGCTCAACACAAGTCACTTTGTTTATTTTACTATGAGATCCAATAAATAAATAAAGCTCATAAAACAGAACCAATAAGATAAGCTGAATCACGAGAATCCAAATCTTGCTCCAACCATCAACAAACGAAAATGTAATACCAAATCCACTTTCCGATTCGATCCGATCGTCGTAAATTGCGGTAGAAAATTGAATTGATATCAACTTAATTCCGACGGTAGCGATCGATGTTTGTCCGTGTTTTTGGCATCGATCAACCTCTGCCGTCCAATTCATGCGCGTACTCACCATCCACAAGACCACAGTTCCGCGTAAAATCCATCGTTTCATTGCGTAATTCGTACAATTTTCAGCTCCCTTCGATACGTTCGCATTCGCACGCCAAAACCACGGCTGCCACTTTGTCCGTTGGCCTTTCGCCGGCTTCCTTTCGGTTTTAGGGTGCGGTGGCCATTGATGGACGTGGTTCTGCAGTTTTGCTGCACATTTTCGCGCTTTCCGCACGGGTAGGAGGACGAACGGTGGCGTGTCTTCACCCCGGGAGGCTTCCGTTGCATTCTTGTTTCCTTTGCATTACCAGCGCGCCGCCACAGGGCTTAGCGTGTTTGTTGGGCTATGTGCGAACGCGATGCGCTCAACACGCTTGCGCTTCCTGGCCCTTTTCAACGGTAAACAGTTGTTCTGTTTTTTTTCGCTCGCAAACTTTATTACCAATTGGTTGGGAAGGGACAACCAACCCTTTCGGCGCAATAGGATGCGATGGAAATAGTGGAAAACGATGCATTGTTTAAGTGTTGCGCAAATAGTATAAAAGAAAGTAGTACCAGCCGGCCATTAGACAGTGTACAGTGCGATATCCGTTCGAGCAGGTCCTATTGTCTCGACCGAAGCTCGTGTGGTGCGTGAAAGCTGAGTGTCAGTGCTCAGTAAAGTTTGGCCAGGCTAAAGTGACAGCTTCCGTGTAGTGAAAGTGACAACATATCTTCATTGCACTAAGAACTCTAGAGAGACGTTTGTGTAGCTCCATGTACTAACCGAAGACGCCAGTTACCGAGCAAAGCATCTCCGTGCATCTGGTGCCGCGATTTGGGCGGATTTTCTTTAACAAGCAGTTCCACGTCAGAACCGCCAAACACAAAATGTATAATCTTGTAAGTTGTACGGCTGTTCGTTACTCAGTGTGAATGTGTTTTAGTGCAAACAATTGAGATATCAGTGACAATCAGTTAACATTTACTTTTACTAATTCTTCCTCTCTTTCTGTTCTTTGTTTAATTTGTTTACTCTTTTGGGTAATGCTCGATCGCCTCTACTCACTACATTTCGGGAGTACAGGTGTTCGTGGTACTGTGTGCGCTGCTGGTTGGCGGGGCGCTGGGTGAAGCGGCGCTCGGCAACTACTACAAAGATGTCGTGCGGGAGCAACATAAACTGATCAATGAGATGAATCAAAACTTTACCGAACTGGAGAAGGCCAGTGAAAAGCTGGTCGATTTGGGTTTCTACGTCGGCAAGCACAAGCTGCCACCGAAGACGGTTAAGATCACTAACACGGTGGCTGTGAAGGTGCCAGTACCGTTCCCGGTGAAGGTACCGGAACCGGTTCCGGTCCCGGTACCGGTAAACAAACCCGTGCCGGTACCGGTGCCGACACTGGTCGCTATACCGGTTGAGAGTACTGCCGCCACCGTTGCGACAGTTACTGTGCCCGGTAGCACCATCGGCCCAAATCCGTCGCCGGTGCCCGCGGATGCTGACTCAGCGTCGTCACAGGCGCACGCGAGCACGGTGCAGGTCCAAGAGTACGTACAATCGTTTCCAATACACTCTGTATACGACGCTGGCGACGATTACAATCCCATGGAAGGAAACCGTCTCGCACTAGCGGAACACACTGCATCCCCTACTGAGAGCACGTTCAGTAAACCAAGTCCTTCTTCACTTCAACAGTTGGAAGAATATCAGCACCAGTACGCCCACCACCAGCGCCACACCGAGCAGCGTTCGCAGCAGCAGAAGCATCATCAACATCAAAAGCCAACGCAAACGGGATCGCATCCGGGCGCGGAACACTACTACCGGGGACACGGGGGCAGCGGGGCCAGCGGGGCCCAGCGACAGTACTATGTCGGTGGTGCTCAAGTTCAAACCGGTGCGCATTCGACTGCAAAGTTCCGACCTGAGTCTCATGCGCTCCAATCGGCGGCCGAGTCGTATGACTTTGGGGACGGCACTAGCCAATTCCACGCGTCCTCGTTCACCCGTGCCACGGATTCGCCCTATTCCACTGCGTCAGGCATCTCCGGAGGCAAATCTGCGCCGTCTGCGTCATCGGCCATCGACGAAAACTACAACTTTGCCAGTGAGCAGCAGCAGCAGCAGTTCCAGCGAGGACAGCACGGAGCATCTTTCTTCGAGTCACAGCAATACAGTCGAGGAGGAGGAGGAGGAGAACGAGGAGGAGAACGAGGAGGACGAGGAGGAGCAGAAGAATCGAGCAGTGGAAGAATCATTGGAGGAGACATCGGAGGAGTCGGAGGAACAGGAAGTGACCCGGAAACCGGTGCGCACTCGTATGTCAAGTTCAGCGAAACAACGGAAATACAAGAAGACAACCAAGCGGCCACGGTACCGCGATTCCAAAGTGAAGGCGAAACGCGACTCCAAGCGGGATTCGAAGCGGGATTCCAAGAAGGACTACAAACGTCACACCAAGCGGGACTCGAAGCAGGATTCCAAGCGGGACTCCAAGCGGACCAAGGTGCCGAAAAAGGTGCACACCATCATGGAGCTGGTTCCAAAACGAAAGAAGTTAACGATCTCACACCACGCCCGTTCCAAACTGTTCGCCAATCATACCCGCGGTATGAGAAACCCGATTTCGGACGCTACCACACCCATGCCAGTGACCACCACCCGCACCATACCCACGGTCATAACCACCCTGACGCCGATCGTCCACAGCAAGGCAGTGGCCGTGCAGGAATCGGCAGCAGCAGCGTCCTCACCGAAGGCTACGATCACCCAGCTTTTGCCAAGTCGAACCGACCTGGTGGTGCCGCAGCCGAATCAGCCGCCGGAGCTGTTCCAACCGCCCCAACACACGGTTACACGGTATCGGGGGAACGGACCTTTTACCCGAAGGTATCCACCACGGGCTACCATCATTCGCATCCATATCCAACGGACCTTCCGGGGGAAGCGCATAAAGATCTTCATCATCAAACCGACACCACCGGGGATCCCTTCCCTTTCTACCACGCTACCAAACACGATCCCCACCTTGCTCGGTCAGCCCTCAAACCGTATCATTCAGACGCTACTGCCAGCGGACCATCCTATCACCTACAGCAACAGTACGGCCAACACAAGGAGTCCCAGACGCGCGGTACATCCACGCAAAACGTTCACGAGTTCCACCACGCCGGTGGCTACCACACCTTTACCGAGCACCACCATCACAACCACGAGCAGCACGATCAGTTTGGCCAGAAGCACAAGGGAGGCTACGGATCCTCCGTCAAGCCCACCGTCTACAGTGTCCCCAGTGACGCACACCTCTACCCTAGCTACAACAACCACGGAAACGGTGCAACCCACAGCCACGACCACACCGGAACAGCCGGAAAGTTCCACTATCACTTCCACAATGTCCACCCGGTCGGAGGTGGTGCCGGAAGTGATAGTGACCACCAGCAGCCAGCTGCCAGCGAGCACCAGTACGCCGTCCACACCGAGCTCGGCCAGTACAGTGGTGTTGCCGGACCGGACGGAAGTCTCGTAACCTCGTACGATCCACCTGCCAGCGGCAGCACCTTTCACATTCACGACGACGGTACGGGTGATATGTTTGCCGGTGCTTCCACCGTGCAAGAACAACAACACCGTGCACCGTACGTGGAGTCTTCCCCGTACGGACACACGCAATAATGATCTCCACAACGAAAGCTTTAGCTCCATCTCCACAAGGAAACATTGATCGACGACGCACGATCGCATGGGCAGCAGATGTTTCATCGAATTATTTATTCCTACTTTGGCTAAAAGAAAGGAAGTCCTTGTGCATGTGGTGTACAATTAGGCCTTTTTTCTCACTAATTCCATCGTACCCTCTATCTGTGCTCAGCGACGCGTGATTGCGTATGCATGTTTTCCATTTTCCAACTCTCCGTTCCCCTTTCCTTTCTCAATCTCTGTCCATATCGTTACGCGGTAAATCCTTTTGCGTCTTTTGCCATTTTACAACACAGTGCCGCCATCTACCGGGGGAGTATCTTCCTGGATTGTACAGGAAAACCGCCATCATTACTACCCGTTGCATTGTAAACAAAAAAAAGCTTAGCAAAAGCTGCGATCGGGTTGATTACATGTTTTCCACGTGGAACAACAGCTAGTTGACGTTGTGTTTCCTCATTTTCATGTTTTGTTTGTTACAATTTGTATTTCTTGTTTTGTTGTTTTCCGTCCCAAAAAAAACACCGTTACCACCCCGTACCAGTGCGCGCGTGTCGTACCGTGTTTTGTGTTGTTGATTAGTGGTTTAAGAATGTTCATTCCCATGGCTTGTGGGTTGGTCTGGCAACGCCTGCGAGTTTCCACTTCACTAGTTCGCGTTTTTTGCGCTACGTTTATACCTTTGTAAGGTAGCACGCGCCAGGGTTGTTGAAAATCCGGGCGCTGTACCAGCTGAATAAATTTGTAAGTTGAAACATAATTACAAGCTATGTGTGTATTTTGTTTAATTGCTTTTCCTTCGATGACACTTGCGAATATCAATGTACGAGCAAGTCGGTTGAAAACGGAAATTGAATTAAATTAAAAAAGGTGAGATTTGTAACAAATTACTTTATTCAATAAACATTGTTCTATACATTGAACTGCTGTAACAGACTTGTGCGAGATGTTGTAACATTTGAAGTTGAAAACTCCTGAGCAATAATGCTAATTAGGACATTAAGAGAACTATAACTACACTGTGCCACATATGAGTGCTGGCTGAAGATACTTTACTAGTGATCGCACAGGACTCCAGCGCTTAGATGACCCGAAAAATGGCCAGCGCCGGCTCCATAGTGTGCACCATATTGTCCCACTCCACCGTAAGCAGCTGTTCCGTAGTGAGCTCCGGACGATCCGGCACTTCCGTAGTGATGTCCTCCGAAATGGCCGGTGGAACCGTAGTGCTGACCGGTACTGCCCGCGTATAGACCGGCCGTGCCGGAAGTGTACGCCTTGTATGCTCCACTGCCCGCCGCATAATGACTATGCGAGTGGTGTGTCTGATGTAAGCCATGATCGCTGACGGAAATGTGTCCGGCACTGGTAACAATCGGTGTGCTGACAATTGGTGTGCTGACGATCGGTGTACTCACGATCGGGGTACTGACGATAGCGGGTGAGCTTACTAACGGCGAGTAAGCGACCACGGGTTTGGTTACAACCACCGGTGTCGGTACCTTCACCGGTACGGGATGCGGAACAGACACTGGATAGGGCTGTGGAACGGGTACGGGTACGTGCTTCGTTATCGGTACGGGCACTGGATGCGACACAACGATCGGAACCGGAACCGTTTTCTTCACTATCACCGGATATGGTACGGGCTTATGGATCGGTATCGGCACTGGGACGGTTTTCTTTATATAAACCGGGAAAGGCTTCGGAATGGCGATCGGGATGTGTTCCTTAATTGTGGCAGTTACGATCGGCTTCGAGTAATGCCCATGGAATCCGTGGAATGCATTTCCTCCGTATCCACCGTAACCGATACCATAGCTAGCGCCATAACCTCCGTAACCTCCGTAACCGCGGAATCTACCTCCATAACCTGCACCGTATCCATAGCTTCCGTACCCGGTACCATATCCATCATAACCGATGCTCGATCCATAGCCCACTCCAACACCCGAACCATAGCCTACGCCAACGCCCGATCCGTATCCAGCACCGGCCGAAAATCCAACACCTCCACCGTACCCGTGCCCAAACCCGAACGAAAGATGGCGCTTCGCATTCTTCTTATCGCCACCCTGTACACCAGCTGCCACTGCATCAGATGCAGACGAAGAACTAGACTCGATCGATTGCTGACCAACTGTTGAGGCTACACTCGATCCGTTCTCGCCTTGTCCCACGACATTCTCCTCCCCATCAATCACGGTAATGCAGCCAAAGACGAACAGGGCCAAAAATATCTGTGATTAGAAAAGAACGCAACGTTCATGTCACTTTCCCAATTGAATGCTCACAACAAACGAAATGGTACACCAGAACTGTTCGCTCTTTACCCTCAGGAAGCTCATTTCAACCATGTTGCACAGGCACAAACTTCTCACGATCAAACTTAGCTGCTACTCACTGCTCTTATCACTGGTTGGAGACAAACTGATGGCCAAACGTTGGTAGATCGCTTACTTTATACATTCCACATTCGATACCACCCATCATCCCGTCAGCATCTGTCGCCACAACTCGCCGGCATGGTGTATGCTGCACTAACGGCACACTGCAACCCTCTACCCTCCTAGTATGTAGTATCGAGATGTGTACTACAGCAGAGAAGGCCGCATTTGACGAGTTTTGACAGATTTGCATATAATTGCATCGATTTAATCGACCCAACCATCCAACCCCGGACGCACGCTTCGGTCTGCGAGCTACGAACGAAAAGTTGGTGCGTGTCTGTCGGATGGTCTCCTGCCAACGGCATAGGAAGATGGCAGAAGACGACCGAGACGGGGGAATGTCTAGGAGATTTGCAGACAAATGACACCTCCCCGTGCAGGAGAGGGCGCTGTCTTCTTTCGGAACGCGATCGGCACACGTCAGCTGGTTGTAATCTGCCCTTCTCCCACCGTTTCGCTGTGCACTTGCACTTTCAATGGGGGAAGCCCTCGGTCGTCCCTTTTCAACCAGTTTGCAGCATGTTTACCGGTACGCACTATTTACCTACTAAGCAGCAAAAGCAGGTGACATACGCGTTTTGCAGTTGACTGATTGCTTGGGGATTCCTAGTGACAGCCTTGGGGGTCTGACGCAGTTCCAGTCTCCAGGGCGTGGATGTAATCCAGACTGGCCCATCCGACTAACCGGTAGGTGTGTAACTCTTTTCGCTATCTTGCATAAATACCTCTCCTTTAACATTACCACATAGCAGGAAGTGTATGCAATGCTTAACGTTTGATGTTATATTTTTATTCAACTATTTTGTTTTACCATGTCCCCGCGTGCCACATCAAGGTACATTATGGAACGCTAATTTGTTATGATTTGAACCATTATTCTTGCAGACCTGTCCTGTCGTTGCATTACGTAAGTGATAAGCGTGACATGATCTGGAACAGGATCCCGTAAGGCGTCGCTCGATCATAACGCGGAGAGCGACGTGCAAACGTGCTTCATAAGTGGCCGTAATAAATTAATTCATCTGGTACAATGCTAATTTTACGTTACACACGCGTACGGCACGCGCACTCACCGGGCGATAGTTAGATGAAAGTTGTCATACAATACCGCTACAGCATGTAAGGGCAGAACGGTAACGCCCGGAAAACCATCGCACAGCGAATGCATCACACGTTTGATTATCTGGCACGAGATTACCCTGGGGCTTTAAGTTCCCTCTCGTTGGAAGATTTCTAATGATTGATTGCACCTTGAATAGTTATCATGTTTTTGACTGCTACAATGCGTTTGGACTGCTACAACGAATTTAAGTTTTGCCCAAGCAATATCGTGAAATATTTTTGAATAAACTGTGAATAAGCGGATCTGGCTGCAATCGTGGTTTCGATGATTCGATTAAAATTCAAGTCTAGTAAATAACTCTAGTTATTTCATTGGCTATCTCTTCTACTTCTTCTTCTAGGCCTTAAACGTTTGTCCTCCTTAAACAATATGGCAGTGCTTTCGAATGTCGTGCACATTGTTTAAAAGTAATTTAGATCAGATAATTAGTATACAGTTATACTTACTGAGTCAATTTATGGAGACTGTTTGGAGTTACAGTTCATTAATCATTTAAATCATTTGAAAATCTTTGAAATCATTGGACCATTAAATAATATGTGTGGAAATATCTACTTATCATTCATCTAATCGTCCAAATCTACCAAATGATTTTTTTAAATTTTGATTTCTTTACAGTTGGAACGAAATATAATGTCTGCTCTTATGGGCCAAATTTATTTGTTGATGCATCCAAACATATTATCCAAGCAATGCAAACATACCGTTCTTCATAAATTAAAAAAAGGAGAACAAAATGTTTTATCCAAAGTTATAAAGAATTTAAATCGGAAAAATTATGCTCTACGCCTCAACGGTTAATAACCGTCTGATCAAAACACGCTACAAATCTGCTATAAAATGTCATTTGGGTCGCGCAGTGTAAATATACCTTCGTCTTGCATTTGTCAATTGGGTAGATAGCTGTCACTCTTGTGTCAAATATTTATCAGCAAAAGAAAACTACAACTGGATTCGTCATATTTTGGGTGTGTTAACAAATTTAGTTTGTTTATTTGTAATTTACTAGTACAAATAGTGTAAAATCCCTCTCTTTGTGTATACCATTGTATTATTGCAGGAGAAGGCTTTACAATGGCTAAAAATACGTCCAGCTCCGCATTCCGAAAGATCGATGTTGACCAGTATAATGAGGACAACTTCAAGGAGGAAGATGCGGATCAGGCTTCCAGTGGGATGATTGTGCCGGATGAAGCGGAAATTAACTCACTATTGAATCAATATCCTTTTCAAATTTAACTTTTACGAAAACTTCTATATTATCTAAGGCTGGTAAACTCATGGAAAAATATAATTTTTTCTCACTTCGGCAGGTTTGATCGTAAGTTTACGCAAAGCAAGAAAGCATAACGTTTTTGCTACTCGAGGAAACAATGGCACTGTTTTGTTATGTTTAGAATGGATTAATCGGTTCTGTTTCAAAAACGTATCACGCGTCTAATAGTCCCATGTCTACCCAATATGGATATACAGCAGAGTTCACAGTATTCCCCGCTGGCAAAATCGTCAAGCTTTTGTTGCTTTGGTAGGCTTACTTGTGAGTTAGGCATAGCGAGTAAGCTAGACAATTTTGTCCACTCAATGTCCAGGTAATATAGAAGTCTTCGAAATTTAGAGAATTTTCTTATTCTGTTCATTCCGGAATTAGAACAGTCGTATAATCATTTGTGTGTAAACTCCTGAATTTTCCTTAACTAGCCTAATTTATTATCTTCCTCAAGGGTCGTAATATTGATGCGTTGAAAACCGTCCTGCAGAATGCACCACTGATGTGCAAAAACCAACAAGTGAAGGACAATGCGCTAAGCCTCACCCTGCGTGTGCTACTATCGATCAAGTCATCCCAAATTGACGCCGCCATTGAATCACTGGAGGATCCCGAATTGTGTGACGTGCTAATGAAGTACATTTATCGCGGGTTCGAAATTCCTTCCGAGGGTTCTAGTGGACATCTTCTAACCTGGCACGAAAAGGTTTTCGCCAAAGGTGGCGTAGGTAGTATCGTACGAGTACTATCCGATAGTGCCCGAGCCTAAATTATCGTCAGCCATTAGTGCATCGTACCAGAGAACAAGCCATTTTTCATCATTTCGACGGCCCTTTCTTCCTTTAGATAGCACAGATTTTGTTGTCACTGAATATGAGAACTATTCCAAAACATTTGTCCCTTAATCTACCTCTACGTTAACCTGTGGCATTCTTACCTTTTTTGTACGTCATTGTACCACACCGTAGTGAGTGCGTATGTATCTCGTTATCGTCGTATCGTGTACGCGTTTACACTTTGCTTCAACTACCCACATTGGCAAAATCGTCAAACTTTCACGCTGTGGTTCACTTCTAAGTTAGGCATAGCGAGAAAACAAACGATTCAACCAACAAGGACGTATTCTAAAATCCACAGAGCATGAACCAAAAACTGTACGTTAAAAAGTTGTCGGTTCGTAGAGTGACCAAAAAACGCACACTGCATCAGTCATTATTCGAAATTTCAGTCATTCAGCGAAAACATTCCGTCATCCCTCTGCTGTTCTTGTTTGTATCTATATGTAGATATTAGAAATTGATTTCATGAAATAAAATAAGTATTAATTACGACTATAGTTTCATGAAATTGAACTGAATTCAAACTGGACTATGTACAATTAGGATGATCTAGAGCGGAAAAATGAACTGACATGACTGAAAAAATAACGAATAATCAATAACAGACGGAACGTCGTCAACCAACATTTTCTTTTCTTTCTGGTTATGGAAACTGCGTATATATCACACCCTGTCTTTAAATGAGTTTTCGTCCTTCGAGCAGGATAGTGAATTTAACGAGTTCTTCAATAGAATTGGCAAAATGGCTCTGGATCAAGAACAATTTGACAAACAATCGTTCGCGTCTTTTTTAACTGGTCTACCGATACTGGTCGCTGACGACTGGGATCGATCGATAACTACGACTATGTGGTGTTGAAATAGAAGGTTCTTGGCGAATGTAGCATTAAATAGGATATTTTACAAAACTGCGTTGTAGCACTGAACCGAGGGTGTTGATATCACAATCTTAAGAAAACCTTACCATATATTGTTCGGTTTATTCAACGATTTATGTTCTTTCCTTATCAATTTGACAGCAAGATAATGGATAGAAAATGTGTTATATTCGATTTTTGTATTATTCTGTTCGATTTTAGCACTTGGTTTACAGGACATAACGCCACAAACCAACAAACTGTCTTTTGGTGTGTTCCTGCCTATAGAGTTAAAACAAAAAAAAAATGCACAATCAAACGGCGACAAACGTTTGCTCACACGACTGGTGTGCTATTTTAACAACGAAGAAAGAAAAACGTACTTCATTCATAACAGAAATGCAGCTCACACATGCGTGAGGATCCATTTTACACCGTCAGATATTTTGCTAACTAGAATGTTCAATTGTGCTCACTCCCGGAGAACTTTCAAAGTACGAATACGATTAAGATTTGAGGCACACAAAAAAAAAAAACATACGACTCCCGACTGCGTCTAGTGCGAATAAGGGTTTAAACTTTCGAGACAAATAATTTAGCTTTCTGTCCATGGTTTAATTTTTCCCAATGGAGAGAGCAGGGCAAACCGAAATAGGAATGGTCCAGAACGTGATCGGGGGTCGGGGCAGGATAGGAATGGAATCTATTTCACTCGACCGAGTATCGGTGCACAACACATACTAGGAAGCATCAGGATGGTATAGCTGAACTAATAAAAGCATTTCCGTCATTCGTTCGCAAACCTGCAGCAAATTTTGCGTCGAGTTCGCTTTCCATTCTTCTATACTGAAATACATTATATTTGAGTAATATCAAGACATAGAGAGATACGGGGAGCGAAAAGATAAGGAAAATCGGATGAAATGTGCATGATCTTCGCTAAGCGATGATATCTAATGCTCTCTAAAATGTCTACAGATTTTGTCATCCTCGAAAATCAATGTTCGGTGCTGTGTATGGGGGTACAATGTTTCCTTATCATCTTTCTTTTGGTTCTCTCGCCTTAACCCATTGCAAATTTGGGGGCACGATCGTATTGTATATTATTGTTTAGCAAATATTGAATAGTTTAACATTTCATATGAAGAATGAATTTTCCATCAATTAATTTCCCTACAGGTCTAACACAAGCTACTCCATCCGTTCATCTATCGAACAGAATGGTAGTTTCCGTCCGTCATTGTATGGCGCGGGTTAATGCGTACGATCTAATAGAAACGAAAGCATGTTCGTCGAACTAGTTGTAATTTTGAGATGCGTTACACGAAAGGTATGCGGCCATTTTTTAGAATGAACGCGTGGTGCTATTTTACCCTGCAAGCGAAACGTTTCCATCCCCTAGGCTCACGTGAGCAACGGTACCACCATGGCTTAACGTAAGTAACGGTATCACTCCATTTCCAGCACCGCAAATCACTGTCCATCGTCCATTTATGGTACTGTGGTACTGCTATGTATTTGGTGTGCGAGAATAAATAGTTTAAACGAGGCTTACCACATGTGTGTCTCGCGTATTTCACTGATGATGTGATTAGCGCGTGTCAATGCCTGAAATAGTAGAACAAAAAAAAACGCTCAGTACATGTTTTTACTGGTGTCCAAAAAGGAATGAGCTGCTACAAACGAACAAGTGCATTTCAGTTTGTTTACCTTCAACATATCGCTTGCTTCCTTGCGTCGGATCGAGATGTGGTCCGACTCGTTCAGTAGTTCGTTGGCCGAGTCAGACTTGTACAGATGCGTCACCAGCTCCGACTGCAGGTTGTCCTTGACGAAGTTGACTAAGAAATGCATAATGGCCTTCGGTACGGAATCTTGAATCGATTTCCGGACAATGTAAAAGTACGATTTGATCAAGCGTTCTGAAAAGGAAGGGTGGTCAAACTCATTAACGGATACGATTAAATGAATGCCATAAATGGTGTGCTTTCAGTGTTTCGCTTGGATGCAACGAAGTAACGGAATGTTATTTTTATGGCGTGTTTTCAAAAAGCATGTTTCCCTTGCAAACATACTTTACAATTCCGAATACAATGAATTCATTCATCGTTAATGTGTAACTTAGAGATATTTTCCAGTATGTGCGAACACAGCACTTTGAAAAAAAGGCGTAAATGAAAAAAAAACAATGCAAGCACTTTTTCTGCGAATGCTTTCCAACATTAGCCATGTTTATACAGTGTAAGCACCCTGTTTTCGAAACACTTACCAATAACATCACAATCCTTCTGTTCCTTATCGGTCAGCTTGCGAGACGAATGGTTCATCGGAACGTCGGGCAACAGATTGACCGGTTTGGTCGGACTGAGGACACCGTGGGTCGGTGTGTTGCTGGCCGTACTGTTGCCACTTTCACTGCCTGTAACGCTCATCGGTCCACCAGCACCTATCATGGCTTCCATGTTCGGTGGTAAAATGCTTCCCAACCATCCCCCCGGTTGTTCGGATGGATGGTTCGACTGGTGCTGTTGCTGCTGCTGGGCCATTTGTTGCTGATTTGCATCATGATTTAAATTCAACATGCCTGTTTTATCTACCAGTGCTAGCTGTCTGTTCGAACCGGGACGCCGGCTGGGCGGATTACCCGTCTGATGTCCGGCCCACTGATCCTGCGAGTCGGTTTTAATCAAACTTGGCACCAGTGCCGCATCCTTGTGAAAGTCCGGATGCTTGGTGTTAATGTACGCCAGCTCAATCTGCACCAAGTTCTCCACCATACAGTTGGTGGTTGGCAAACGTCGACGCAGCAGCTGCGTTACCACATCAACAATTTTTTCGTGCAGCTTCGGAAAACGTAGCATCTCCTGTTGAACCTCCGTACCACAATGCTGTATGATGCGTTGCATCTCCTCGTGGATCAGCTCTACGCATCGGAGCGACGGATCCTCGAGACGACGAATTTGACGCTTAACCAACAGTTCAAAGCTTACCTCCGGCACGAACAAAGCCGGCCGCGGACCGGTCGCATTGCGGATCGCCGTCAAAATGTCCATCTTGGTCAACCCCGTCAGCGGATGGATGGAGTCCAGCGTTTTGCCGAATGTTTCGTGAAAAATGTAACAAATCCGTGCACCACCACACAGCTCGGTCGTTTCAATGTTGCGTGACGTTCCTTCGATCGTGGAACAATAGGCGGACGCAAACTTCGTTATGATCTGCAGCAAGCACTGACTCTTATCGGTAACATCTTCGCCGTACGAGTTTAGCAGCGATTGGAACTGAGATGCCATCACGTTCACGCGCGTCTTGAGATCGGGCAGACAGTCACGGATGTGGTGCATCAGCAGACGGTTAAGCGTTTTGGCCAGGTATGGTGTACCGTTGCGCGTCGCAAGTGTTGGATATTTCCGCTGCAGATACGCCGCTTCATCACGCAGCTGATCTTCGATCGCTTTTTTATCGAGAATATCTTGCTGAGAACGATTCATCACCCCAATAATGCCCAATTTCACAGGGATGACACGTCCGCACAGAATGTCGATAGCATCCGTACCAGCGTCCATCAGATCGAGTTTTGTCAACACCGCAAGCGTACGACGACCGTCCGGATCAACGTCCTTCGCCATCTTGAGCGCTTCGCTCGTTGCCATATCGGTGTTTGCTGCCGTTACAGCCAATATGATCGAGTTCGGATTTTCGATGTACTTCAATACCAAATCCTTAATCTGTGCTTCGATGTCTTCGGGCTGATCACCGACCGGTACCTTCGTTATACCGGGCAAATCCACCAGCGTCAGATTGACGACCTTCGTCGAGTAAATCTTCAGATTGATCGGTTCCGGACAGATACCCTTGTTGGCTCCCGCCATGCGATCGGTTTCATTTTCAATCTCTTCACGAATATCGTTAAAATCAGTAAACACCTTGTTTTTAATATGCAGGAAACGACCCCACTCCTCCACGGCCACTGTGCCATGTTCGGCCGAACGGTGCTCACGGTCATCGAGTGGCGTGTAGACGAGCTGCAGGACCAAAGGACGACGCGTTACAATGCCGGTTCCACGCGGAAGAAACGTCCGACCGACCAGGCTTTCTATGACCGAACTTTTGCCGGAGCTCTGTAGAGTAGAAAACAAGAATGGTTGAGATTGTATCGTGTTTGCTTTACATCATCGCCATTATTCATTTTCCATTAATAGCGTTGTCAGTGCGCGAAACAAGCAAATATTCCAAATTTCGCGCGTTACATAATTTCTCCAATCAAAACCGATAAAAAAATTGAACCTTAAAATCACGCAAACGATCAAGCACGACAAATATTCGGTTTCCCACCACGGCTCAAAATCCCTTACCTGGCTGCCAAGGACAACAATCTGTGGCAACTGGATGGCATCCGAGCCTACGGTGTTAAAAACATCCTGCAACTTATTGACCACCGGAATAAGGGCTTCCATCGTAGTCCTGGGGGGGGGTGTGTACGTTTATTTATTCCCTAATGCAGCTCTCGTCGTTCACACACAGTAAAAATGTGCGGAAGATTTTGCACCGTGTAGTCACACTATGGAACTCGCACTTCTGCCTTCAGAGAAAAGTTAAAGTTTTTATCACCCACTTCGTCACTTTCGCGTCAAGCAGAAAAAGATGATTGCTTGCCTTTCCCCTTCTTTTTCTTCCGTTGCTTTAAATATCACATGACAGATAAACTACCAGTAGTGCTTAAGCAGCAGCTACACGTGTTCAGGTAAGAAATTAAAATAATACATACGTTAAAATCTAATTCCTTTTTTTTATTTTTAAGAAGAAATTCTTTCCAGAATATGTTTTAAAAGGAATTCAACAGCAAATTATAAATATTGTGTTTGTTTCGTAAAATTCTTTTCAATTTTTTTGTTATATGCTTTCTATAGTGTCGTCTAGCCACTGCTTACGCTTTGTTTATCGTTTTACTGTCAAACAGAAAAATGCCTCATGTCAAGCATTTGTGAACCTCGCCGTTCTATTGAACGCATTTCATCAAAAAAGGCGCCGCTCCGCGTTGCATATACAAAGTGGATAATGTTCAATTAGTTTGTGGTACGATCTGTGTGTGCATTTATTAATTGTTGTGTAGGTGGACTTTGTTAAGTGCTTTTTGTGTGAACCGAAATTTAACGCTTTATGGACGGAGACTTCCTACGTTTTGAGGAAGCAACATTAAAGTGTGCATAACCTATATTTTAACATAAAAACAGGCAGTGTTTTGTTAAGCTAAGATCGCAGCTGGATAGACGCATAATCACGTTACGATGAGAAAACGATCGCTTTCCGTAGCTTGCGAGCGTGCCGCACAGTTGGAGCATGTATCGAAAAACTTGGAAGGAGGTAATGTTGCATTGCATTTCCCCATGTCCACGCATTTGAACTAATCGGAACTATTTCATTTCCACAGTGCCATCCGATCACGACGATGAAAGTGACATGGAGGAAGAAAATGACGAGATAGTGGAAACCGTCGTTTCCAATTGGACAGAATCCGATTTCAAAGCGTTGTTGGATAAACTGCGATCCGTAGTGCCGCGAAAGGATACCAAAAAATACCAATCCTCGCTGAAAAAAATCGATTGGGAAAACGTTGCGTTTGATGGCCATACCTCTGATGAGGTAAAGACAGTCACACTAAGTTTAATTAATAAGATACGAAAATATCGCACTCTACGTGAGATGATCGAGGACATACCCACACAAATGAACAAAGGCTACTCGCTTGGGAAACCAAAAAATCCCTTGTCAGCATACAACTTCTTCATGAAGGCTAAGTACACACAGTGCAAGGAAAAACATCCAGAATTGCCAAGTGTAAGCATAGATTACCTACCCTAAGAATATTAGCAAACGTTTATTGATGATTTTTCAATGCTTATGGATCGATTGCAGAAAGCACTTTTTAAAGTGCTCCACCACGAGTACACCACATTATCCCAGAAAAAAAAGCAAAAGTACGAAGATATGGCCGCAGAGGCTAAAAGAGTATATAAGCAGCAGATGGAAGAATACCAGTAAGTATATAGCACACTCGTATTTTAAACTTGTTCGTTAATCGACTCGTTTATGATTGCTTTAGACAAGCTAATCCGAAAATTCCTAAATCGCACAAAGCTGAGAAAAAGCCAAAAACTACAGAACAATCAAAGGTGATCACACCGTTTGCCCTATTTCGAGAGGATCGCGAAGGGGAAGGAATGACTTCCTCGGATATACGCAATGAATGGAACATGCTGCATGTGAAGAAGAAACTGCAATACATCCAACGGGCGTATACGTCCCAAGCAGAAAACAAAACAAAATCACTAAAGTTAAACAAAGAGGAAAAAATATTGATGGAGCATTTGCATGGTAAGCCTATGCCGTTCCCTCATTCAGTATCCGAATATTATCTGAAAAATCATGCCGATATGTCAAATGCGAGTTCACTGATCGAGTGGCGCAAGGATAAGCTGATTGAGTTTAAACATCTACCCAAGGTGCGTAAATTGGAACTGGAAATAGAGTACCGACAAGCGAAACAAGAATACGTTACCAGCTATGAGAATTACATTGCGAACATAACCGACAAAAAGGTACAAGAGGCAGAAATCGATCAGTTAAAATCCTTCATTGAGAAGAAATTCGATAAAGACGATCGTAAGCAGTTGCCCGACGATAGTCGTCCATTTAGTTCATTGATTCATGCAGCACAGTTAGAAAATGAAATTATGGAATTACCGATCGCCGAATCCACAACGTTTTTAAACAAATCAAACAAGTCACCCAAAGCAGTCTCGCGAAAACAACCCTTAAATGTCGACAGTCCGCAGAAAAAGCCATTAAAATCAATTTTGAAAACGTCTCAACAACCAACTACGGATGCGAAAAACAATGCAGAGTTTGTTGAACCTGCAGTACCTCCGAAAATTAAGAGGAAACATTCAATGAGTGAAAATGACTCCGACAGGTAAGTGAACACAGATTGGTCATGTGTGTTCGATGATAACGTACATATTAAATCATTTGCAGTAACTCGGAAAAGAAGAGCAAACGTGCGATAGCCCGTGTACCGGTCGTGGAACCCAACATTGATGATTCCAGTTCTAAGCAGAATGGTAACACCACGTTTGATACCACAAACGAACCTGTGCGACCACCAACGTATGTATTTAATATTGGCTGTGAATAGATGACGAGCTTTTACAAATGTATTTATATCCTTTTTATTTCAGTAAAATTCTTGAGTTCTACAAACAAAGACACTACCTTGGAAAGGCGGAAAATTGTGCAGAATCGTTCAAAAAACTTTCAAACAACCGCAAAGAAGCACTGAGACTAGAAATGCGCGCGGCACAAAAAAAATACTTCAAAGAACTGCAAAAGTTCTTGAAAAAGGTGCCCCCGCAGAATATTAAAAAATATCTCAAAAAGTTGAAGCGAGCCCAGAGTGATTTAGCCCTAGACGATAAATCCTTAGGGGAAAGCTCTTCAGACGAGGACAACCAGGTTATAACAACCCCTAAGAAGGAACCACAAACGAGCAGTAGCAGCGAAAGCAGCAGTTCTGACGAGACGAACGAAAACGGCAACACTGTGAACAGCGGTTCGGATAGCGAAGATGATTAAACTTTTGTTTAGCGAAGATGATGCACGCAAATTCAAAAATGTGTTCGTTTTGCAAGTGTGAAAAATTCACGTTTTGCTGATTGCTAGCAAAATGTTGTAACTTCGTCAAACCACTAAACTAAAGGAAACAGTTAAATAGCGTATAAGTAATTTTTTTTTCCTCAATAGGGCAGAACCCTATTAATTAGTTTACGAATTGCAGTGCATGGTTTTGTGAATTTAACATATTTGAATGAGTTACAGTTCCAAATTGATTTCATCACGACATGTACAGAAATAAAGTTGCAAATTGATGTACGTACGTAAGTAAACATTTCGTTATCTTCAAGCAAAGCTTTTGATTGTTCATCCGACTATGGTGGTGATGTAAATTGCATCTACCTGTTGCAGTGCCCTTTCTGCAACCAACTGTCAGAAACGTCAAAGTCATCTACGCGTGCAAGTGGTGGGGCATGGTGTGCCTCCATTTCGCTGTTGTATCTGCACGGTATTAGAAGGTCATTTCGTCGTTAAAAGTATACCCGTACGTGCACCGCATAATGCAGTCTCTTCGTAAAACTACTGCATGGATAATTCCCAGTGGAATGAGGTAAGTATGTGTGTAATATATGTTCTGTTTCAGGTAAAAATTAGATTGACTACTTTGATCCCATCGAAGTAAAAACGCAAGTGCAAGTAATCATGTTGTGAGCCTGATAATTAGCCTGGCCCTAACTTCTTGTGATCCGTGATCCAAATTCTGTTATCAAATTTCAACTTCCAACAGTACTGCAGAGTTCTCGCTTATCATTCTACTGTGTTAATCGATAAAGTGGTTGTTTTTTTTTGTGTATCACGCTATTTCATTCCAGAATCGCACGCATGAGTGCGGGCGAAATGGGTAGCGGTGCTGGTAAGGGAGGCGGAGGTGGTGGATCCATCCGTGATGCCGGTGGTTCTTTTGGCAAAATGGAGGTTGCTCACGAAGAAGAATATTTTTACAAACAGGTAATTCAATCACAGCATTGGACGCGTGTATGCTAAGTGTGTTAGGGATCGATTATTAACTCAATACTCCAATCGCCTTGTCTACAGCGCCAGGAACAACTTGCTAAGCTTAAACAGAGCGCCATAAACCAGGAAGATTTCCATTCGGAATCAATCAAACATCACGAAGAAGCAATCGCTCGCCACAAGAAAGCCATGGAGCAGCTGAAGAAAAAGTAACAACGCTTGCATTTGGCGATCGCTCGATCGAGAGCGTCAGAAGCGATGTGCATCACAGATCCGGCATAGGTACTTAATGTTTGTATGTGCATTTGCGTGTTTTATATGGATGGTTTTTAAGTATTATGCTCGTGTCCGTTCACCACAGGGTGATGGGATGAAGTGGTTTTTGTTTCGGATATGTTAGAATAAATTGTAGAATTCATTTCGTCGCTTCTTTACATATGATTGCACCGTTTTGTGCAACAACAAAGAAAGAAACCACCTAATGGGAGATGAAAATCTATTTCTGTCCTCTCTTTGCTATCATGATGAATTATAGAAATTGTCATACAACGGTGTCTTTACGGTGTATTGAGATAAACAGCTGCACGTTTTAGGTGGGGGAGCATGCAACAGCAAAGTAATGCATATTTTTTACGTCATCTGTTTACACCAATCGGGGATCTCTAAAAATAAGCACTATTACATGCGAATTACTTCAGCAATCTTACTAAGGAACAATATATTTGTGTAAACGAAAGTTTTCTAATGTTTCACAAAAACATATCAAGGTAAATTTATTAGCCTCTGGTTAGTTTGCCTGGTACAATAACCATTACGTTGAGCAGAGTTCTATCAGTTTTCAGCTACGACTACCGTATGCATTGATTATCTTCTTGTCCTAAGTCAAATCGCACCGAAGCTCCAAAGTTCACGGTTAAATTAATTACTGCCAAAAAGTGTGACAACTCCCACCCCCATGGGAGTCTCAAATGAGCCCGTACGAAGGACATTCGTGCATTCGATAGCATCTTTCGGTCCGTCGTTATAATGACGGTAATTGTTCCATTGCCAAACGACCGGGAATTGTCATTGAATTAATTAAATATCTAGCAAATTAACCCCCACTGTTCAAAATTCTACCTGTTGTGTGAAACAGGAAACATAATGCTACTTTTGTAACATTGTTCAGTTTGAAATGTTGTAAGTTAATTCCTTAATATATTTTAGTTTAAATTTAAATTGTTGATATGTTAGAAGTGCTACACTCCATTTTAAATTTACTGTCGCCGTGTGCTGAAGGACATGGACGCATAAATTGTCTTCACATAACATAACCATTGCAGTGAAATGGCATCCTTATGAGACCTCGAAAACACTTCATGATATGCAATTTCGCAGCAATTCTCTCTTTAGTGCGTATTCCAATACTTTTTTCTTCTATTGCAATGGAGACCCCGGTACCAAACGCATCAAACATGAGGCGAGAAGCTATATAGAATGCGAAAAACCTTCCTTCTCTGTAGGATAAAGTACAGACACCGTTTTAAGCATTGAGACACACAGCAAGGAAGAAAGGAAAAAAAATAATGTAGCATCCCTTACTTCCTGCTGTATCGGCTGACTTCCTGTCCTTAGAACTACTTTTTCCAGTGCTTATCCTTCGGTAGGGGCATTTGAGCATGTGAGGAAATTATGTCAAGTATGTGATGGTATTTAAATAATGGCAGCTTACTATCGCTGGGGCAGTATACTGATGTCCATCCATGCTTTGCCAACCAGCAGTGAATATTCTCGATCGATCCGATTTGTGCAGAGTAGGTTAACACGTTCGGAAGAAACAGGAAACAGTAAAGGCGTATCACGCTTTGCTGAACGGACAAAACTTTTCCACTTTGCCGTGTTTATTGAAATATAGTAAATGGGAAAATAATTTTCCTTGCCGATTCCCCCTTTATGCTAACTATTATTATGCCCATTCGTAAGAGGGCATCAGCTCGAAGCTGATTAATTGTAAATCTCTTGCACACCAGCAAAATTAGGGAAAAATCCTACCCTCGAAATGATATGATGGCCCATTTTCATCAACTTAGTCGATGTGAAACAAATTAAGTAATCGACCGACAGTGTCACGTTATGTGCTCATACGCGAGGGTTGGAAAACCACGGTTTGGGAATTTGCTACCCTCGTTTTTTTTTTCTTATTAAAGGTTCAGCTACATCGCTTGCATGCGTGAAGACTGCGTGGCCTTGTTGCGGCACACACACAGAATTTTGAGTTCATAAGGGTGATTATTTGTTCCTACGTAGCTTATAATTTTATTTCTTTCTCGCATATACGCTTGATGGAAATACGAGAAAAATACTCCACATTTCGGTATGCACCTTGTGTTGTATATCCCTGCGACACTGGAAGACACTCTTGGCACGTGCAGGAGTTCATTCAACAATGTACAAATAGAGCCATCAACTTTATTGGTGACCAAACGTGACCGGGAATTCATCGTGGTCACGAGCCGCCAGCTGTATAGGGAAGGTTTTCGAAAGCCGAATTGCCTAGACCCGTACGCACAGCAATCGGAGTCGGATTACTTTTTATAATAACGTAAATCGAACGAAAGGACGATCGGAATGGATGGGTCAATATTGAAATGCAATTGTGTCAACAGCTTCATTTCCACCAACGCATCTGAAGAATTAGATCACACAGGACATCGTTTTTTCTAATTGTTTACTGCTATTGTTCGCTTCTTTTCTCAAATAGACGGTAAAACATTAACCACAATCCGCATTCAACGGTTTCTTCCCATACTTCCCTTCCGTGTAGTGCAACACGTTATTGCATGTCTGTCTGGCCAGCTTTTTGGTACCCCGTAATTTAATAATGTATTGTGTAAAAAATGGCCCAAACTCGAATGTTATTAAATTGACGGATGGCACCTCCCTTCGAAATGTAAATTTCCCAGACATATGAGCATAAAATGTAGCCCGGGAAGGGCACACCCGGTTCGGTAGGGCGGGTGCAATAAACGCACACAGCCGTGTATGTATACGCTCTCTCATCCGGAATTACGTCATAATTGTCCTAAATTGTGTGGTGAACCTTATTATGGTTGTCCGCATACACACAGACACGAAGCATGCCTTCGTTAATGTCCTGTTTTATAGTGTTTTTTTTGTGTTTGGCTTCTGTGATTTACCACCAAAAGCTGATATGCGCCTTATCCTTATTGGTTCTTTCGTTGTTTGCTTTTTTCTTATCTTCTATTGTTATATTACTATACTTTATTATGATATCGTCAGGTTTCTTTTCCTTAATACAACTGATAAGATGTTTCTATAACTGATAACATCATCTCTCTGTACCTACCTGTATTTAGTTTATTGTAAGATGAGACTGTAACACGTTTTTCCACGCATCCAATGAGAATGGGGAAAAAACGTGCGTGAAAACCCCAATATATTGCGAGTAAATCTGACACTATTTCGACGCGTGACCTAATTCGATGGAACAGAACTCGAAGCAGGAATGTAAAAAAGTATTTTCACCTAGTACCGCACCCCCTCCATACCAGTGGAAAAGCGTGCTGTAAGTATGAGCCCGAATAATTTTTTTTTACTACTTCCCCATGTGTGATGTGGACTTTGTGGAACGCACATTCGCATCCATTCGCAAAAGGGTCATCAATTTGACAAATAGGGTCGATCTGAATGCATCTGAATGTTGTTGAAAGTTTCGGCCACTTTGTTTGCTTTTTCTTATGCGTTCTTATACTCGGGCATCCGTCCCTAATCAAATCGATGAACCCTTGCCTTCGGATGATGGATCGGTTTTATGGGACTCCGCAAAACAATCCCTTGTGCCGGTAATTCGATCTCGATTGTAATTTAATCGTAAATTTATTACAAACGGTGGGGAATTGCTTAGCTTTCGCTCTTCATCCCCCAACTGTCTGCGAATGGGGTGTGATGGTTGGCACTTTTAACAAACCAAAGAACGTCCAATCCGATTCACCCGCTTCGGGATAAAATAATAGGCTAGCATTTATTAAAAAGTCATCGCACAGGGGCTTTCCGTGGGAGTTCGTAGGGAACCAAATCGCTATAACGGGTAGCCATCGTTTCAGCCATCGCTCATTGACGCTGGGCTTAATTTTATTACTTCTTTTTTTCTTGGCTATCCCCAATTAAGTCCACGCCTTCGAGAACCCTAAAGGACCTTTATCCCAAAAGGATAGGCGAGTTTTCTTCCTTTTCCGGGTGATCGTACCGACACGACACAGGAGAGTTCCTTGTCGTATCGGCTAGACTGGCTGATGAATGGCTAAATCGGGACGCACGCTCGACCGGTCGGGTTCGTTGACCGCTTTTGTGTGCTGGCGGTCGGGACTGGTGCAAGGATCAGATACATTATACAAGAAATGGTCGCCCATTTAAACGGTGTTTGCTCATTGTTTCGTGCGACTTATTTCGTCTGGTGGTCGGTTCGGAGGGAGGAGGGCACACAGGATGTGAGGTTGCACGTAAAAGGACCCCAGCGGTCATAATCTTGAGCGGGAAGTGGCAATTCATGGCATGGAAAATGGCACAAAGGTGCCAAAGGAAAGCCGCGAACTACAATGTGACACTGTCGATAGCGGCCGATGATGGATGATGCACCAGCGGACGTAATTTCTGTTCACTTCCTTTCCGGTGGCATTCGCTCGGCTCGTTGTATGCGTTTTTCCTAATGCACTCCGCGAGGCACTAGCTTCCATGAGAACAGTGGGACACTTTGCAACGTTTGACTGTAAAATATTGGAACCTTCGGAATTAAGAAAATATGTTACCGAGAAATGATATTTGAAATTATGGTTAGAGATCATCGTGCCTCGGCATTCAATCCAATACATCAAAGATCATTTGATCTATTGGGAGATTTATGATTAACCCATAGCATTAGTGATGATCGAGTTTTAATAGATCACAGATCGTATTTCGTATAACCATTTGTCGCTATTTTAACCTTCAAAACATTCCCATTGTGTTGTTTTGCGAACCACGACACATAAGCAGGTCTCACGTTCGCAGCATAGAGAACGGCTTTTCCCGGATGTTTTTTTCTTGGTTTCTCGCCACATACCTACTTCACACTAGCCTTTTAGTGTCATTCCGCCAGCAATAACGCGGTGCAATTATAAACTGGCGGGTAACCACCATCAAGAGCCCTGCTGAGGTTCGGTCAGAAGACGTGCTCTGCTCTACTGTACGCACTCCATAAAAAACGTGTGGATTCCATGGCTGGCGTGAGGAAGGACATCCGCGTGAGTTCACAATTGTGCCTTCTACAACGGTTCGTAGTGCTTACCGTCATTATTTCATGTGCACCGTCATTTGCAGTCCTTTTTTTCAATTATTGTTTTTCCATTTTCCGACTTCAAGTTCTGCTATGCTTTTAGTCGTTGCTTTGAATTTCGTTTGAACTATATGGTCCATAGTTCCGCTATAGTTGGATTGGAAAAATTGTTGGAATGGCTTGGTTATTGGTTTTCGAGGTCTCGGATAATCGTTTAGATTCGCACTGCGTACCTGCGAATAGAATGATGTCCACTGGAACCGATATCCTCTGCCCCGTTTCCCTTCCATTCCATAGTTTATAAAGCTCACCGCTAACATTTAGCCTCCCGGACATCAATCCCGGCGAGGAAATTCACTTAACTGTCCCATCCACATCATGTGCTTTTTTTGCTGTTGTCACCGCACAAAGGAATAACGGAGACGGTTTTCGTTCTCCACGACAATGATGGCGCATACTTCCTTTCGCAACACCTTGCTTGCGCAACACGATTGGGGATACTGGTGGGTGGCCTTCTACCGCATACGACAGCGAGGGAAATACAGACTCCCGCTGGTTGTACGCCCATCATCGTACGGCAGGATGAAAGGATGATAATATCCGGTGGCGAGTTCTAACCGCACGGAACGTACCGTGCATAATTATATGGGTATGAATATTAAATATGAGAATTGTTGGCATTTCTCAGAGTATTCTTCTCGGAGTTTGCTGTGCTGAGGCACGCGTCGATGGAAATGCCATTTCGTGCGCTTGTGGCCACCGGTGGGTTGGTACAAAGCACATAGGAATTTATCCACACAATACCCACCGTCAGCTGGCTGTCGTGATAGAAAGAAATGGGATAAGAAAATATCACCAAAGTGAACCGTAGCATCCAAACCGTTGCTTTTCCGATTCCTTCCACTTTAAACAATCGGCTAACCTAAAGAGGGCGATTTCTTCGGCGAGATGATTTGGAGCAAAAGGATGGTATGAAAATATCGAAATAACTGCACCCAAGAATTCCGATCGCTCTACGCTTTTCGAATGATGAATGATGGATGGCCGACCTTTTATGTGCTCGAACTCATATATGTATGCCATTTGCATAATCTTCCTTGGAAATGTATTTCGAGAACAACAGAGCTGTCCCTGCATCCGTTATGAAGGTAATCGTTAACTCGGTTTATTACTTCATCGTATTAGCACACTTAGAGAAGTTATCGATTGGGTTTGGGCTGCTTCTCTAGGCGCTGAAGATGAAGTTGTGCTATCTCCGAATCGCGGATGCCACATGTATACTCATGTTGTGTATGTTCAATACGATTCTCTAGAGATTTGTACTACTGACCATTACTTGATCTGCATTTTATATCTGATTCGTTGTTCTCTTTAGTTCTTCGCCGCCAAAATATTTTGTCGCCATTCAAACAATGAAATAAAAGTAGAAAATACGTAAAAGCAATCCTTTATGCTTAAATAAGAACGAATAATCGTGCTTGTTAACCACAAAGTAGGACAATTCTAAAGGAGATCCAAGGCATGTACATACATAGAACAAAAGGGGAGATATATTCTTACCGTGACACTTAAAGATTTCAACGGCTTACCATTGCAATTGAAAAGGAGCAAATTGATGACGACTTTATTGCATCATGAAATGTGTTGTGTTCGTGTGTTTTCCATCGTTCAACAGTTTCTGTGAGATACTTAAAGAGCCTTTACTACTTCCGGTTGCAATTCTATTGAATACACTTCCTGCCGGAATCCTTTTTGAACGAATGACGAAGAACAAACGTAAATCTTGATGTTTGGTTTCTTCTTTTCTTTGCCGCTCGAAAAAGGGTACGAATTCTCGATGGGCTGGACACTTCAAAGCATTATTGAATGTCACTGGGGCATGGGTCAATGGGAAGAAAGCAGATTGTGGAACGCAAGCTATTGACTTCAAAGAAGACGGTGTGGTGGCCTTAGAGGACGTATTTTCTTTCCAATTGAACAGAATAAGAAATTCTCTCCCGGTCAAGGAAGAACTAAAGCCCGGTTGAAATGCTTAACGGTTGGATGGTAATTATTTACAACAAACGATCGGGTTTTGCATTATGGCGTGGAGTCCTGTTGCCTTACAGCACATAAGGGTAGTACGGAGCGTAGGGCGCGGCGGTGTAAGCAGCCGCGAAGGGAGCACTGTAGGCAGCGGCCACTGGAGCCGTGGTGTAAGCGGCGGCAACAGGCGAGCTGTACGCGGTATAAGCAGCGGCAACTGGAGCGGTATAGGCAGCGGCCACCGGAGCAGTATAGGCAGCCGAGACCACGGCTGGTGCGGTGTAGGCAGCGGCCAATCCGTTGTAGTTTCTGGCAATGACCTGCGAACTCTGGGCAGTGACGACACCCGGAGCGGCTACGACAGCTGCCGTCAGGGGCTTACCGGCGGCGCAGGCAACGGCGATGGCTACGAAGATGATCACTTTAGCGAACATGGTGAGATTGTTGTGTTGGGAAGTTTGGTAAGAAACTGAATGCTGATCGTTTGCTGGATGTGAGCACTGTGTCGTTTGTTGGCGACAGCAGCCACATTTATACTCGATTAATTGTAACCGAAGTGTAAAATAAAACGCTCAGACCCAAAATATTGCCCCAAGCCAACCAATGGTGAGGGAATCGAACGTATGTATCGCGGTCATCGAACGTCATTGAAGGTCCTCCCCTTGGATACTAGCGGTGCGTTGTGAGTTTAATTAAGCATTCCAACCTGATCACGTCGCGTCAACACTGTGATCGGTGTTGGACGTGCTGCGGTGGCGGCTAGGCCACACCAGACCATGAGGACATTGAGTCATCACTTGGACAAGGTGTAACCGTGATGTTCTTGTCGTGACGCATCCAATACCGGTGTTACACAATGCGTGTGGGAGAGTCTTTCGGTCGGTGATATTGGCTATGGAATTGGGTAATGTCACTGTCATCCATGTAAACCAGGTCTGGATGTTGTCAAATGCATTTGCGCCAAATTAACCTAATCTATTGTTAGCAAGGCACGATCTTCACACAGCAGGACTAGGGAACTAATCCTACTGAACCCTTGCCTGACTATAGTGTTGTCACGAAAGCTAGAAATTACAAGCCAAGACCTGGATGTAGTTGCCAAAGAAGAGGAAAACCCAATTATATTAATAACGATGTATCTAATATAAATCTTACTACATTTCAGCGGAGGGCTGGATGGATGGATGGTTGTTATTGATCAGTTTACAAAAGGATTAACATCACAAAGGCGTTTAGCTGTTAGTTCTAATTCAACATATACTGCCACTAAGGAATTCAAATAAGCCCCGGACCTCCAGAGAAACTTCGAGAACGACTGCTTCAAGTTCATAAGCATGTGCTCCTTTTCGTCCTGCAATTGCCATTACTAGTCGAAAGACAGCCAAAAATGGCTAACAAAAGATGAGTTAAGCTTGTAGTGCCTGAATAGAATGAGAAAATTGTTACTTTCGGAAATGGCCATGTTTTTAAATTAACTTTTTTACTACGCATTTAATAATTTAAAATTAATATAATCCAGACAAAACACTAGTGCGGCTTTTAGCCCCACTTTCCCCTACACGAATGTACCCGGCATCGTGCACGGGGTAACAACGGTGAACATCGTTTTGTGTTCTGTTGTGATCGCATTTTCTCTTCTGCCTTCTCGCTCCCTCCTTCTTTCCACGTAAAAACAACCCATCCAAACACACACGCTCGCACGCAATTGCTTCTGCTGCTTTCATTACCTGCCGAGAGAATCACCACCGGCAACCGCTAAGAGTGCAGTAGCGAGAAAGAGAACACACTATTTTGGCGAGAGAGTTTCTTCAGTAGCGTGACGTCGCGACGGCGACGATGGCTTCACTGTACACGCACACAGCAGAATCGGAGCACAATAGTTTTATCACTGATAGCGTACGGATGTGCTTAGAACGTTATTTCCAGGATTCGCGCGCGAGGCTACATCGAGCTGTTTTTCCAAATCGCTGAACATTGCTATCCAAGCACAACAATAGTGTCGTTATAGTGGTGCTAGCGAAGCGTAAGTAGAGTGCCGGAATAACACTTATTTAGTCCTGTTCTGAATTCTCACAACATCTTTGGTGTTTCGTTTGTTTGTCATTTTATTGGTGTGTAAAAGGATGTGGTTTATTCCCGGCAATAGTGCGCAGTAGGTTAATAAGTGAAAGATTGTGATGTGAAAAAAGTTTCCCGTTGACGCCTATTTGAAACCCCACAACGTAACGGCCACAAGAAATAGTGGTGTGCTTGTCCAGCGAAAAAAAAGTCAACGAATCCATTTTTTCTCCACTCTCGTGGACATGTGCAAATACGTTGCGTTTTTGTGGTAAAGCTTAATTTAGTGTGTCTTTCATTTAGAAAATTGTGG
>KI422867.1:4217-43646 GCA_000473375.1 Anopheles culicifacies | reverse complement strand
TCGGAAGGCGCTTTTCTGACGCCCGCTAACGCCTTTCATTGGCTATTCCAATGTCGGGAGAGGAATGTTATGGTGAATGCAGAAAATTAGCAACGGTATTCATTGAATCACTCTCTCTCTCTCTCCATCTCTTCCAAAGCTCACTGATATTGATTCACGTTTCCAGCCAGACCATGAAGGAATGAGGAAATCCTTATGACCTATCGACTAGAAAAGTGTACGAAGGCGCAATAAACATTATGATATTTGCTATTTTACTTTTACAAACCCATCATACTGTCCTGGGGCAGATTGAGGTTATGTGTCAATGTGGATGAGCAAAGAGTCCGTTAAGAACTCAAAATATACATCCTTTGAAATGAGTTTCACGAGTACTAGGTTGCCACATTGAATGTGGATACTGTTGCGCTTTTTTTTCAAAGACCTTATCCGAGACTAAAACAGCACTTTACTAATTAATGCTATTCAACGCTGTTGCCACTTTTGTAGGCATTGACACAGGTGTTTTGCAGAGAGTGTATAACAGTTTTCATATTTCACGTAGCACGTGGGTAAAATAGTTAGAGGTGTAGGATGTCATCAACTTCAACTGAATAAAGGTGACGAAATGCTAGCTGCAATGCGAATGTTTATTTAACTGGCCACGGCATATGCTCCCACGGATTATTTTTATTGGAATTTTCATTTATATGATGACGATTTAATGTTATTACTAATTACTACCATTACTAATACCCAAAAGAGCTAGAAAAAAACTATGACGTGCGGAATTACAACATTCCTTTCATTTCATGTATATTTCTTCTAGTTTGCCTACGGTTATACAAGAATTCCCACTATTAATGTTGCCGTATAGATTTTTTTATTTCCCAAGTCCTTTGTCTTGTTTCCCAAATAGTCTTACATATTGTAAGCCCATGTTTAATAATTAAAAATCATTACTTGTATTAGCATTGGAAAACAAAAATCAATATTTTTTATCTGTTTAAAAAGACCTTTCTTAATTCAACTAAAGCACGTAATTGCAGTTATATGATTGTAAAACTTGCTTTGCGGTCCTCTTAAACTTAATACGTGACTTATAAACTGTCAAAGCTTCAAAATATCTTCGTACCCTACCGGAATTTATACTAACGACCCTTGCTAACGAGGGACTCAGGACTGACAGGATGTTGAATTTATTAATTATCAAAAAGAAAGGAAGATTTGTCATCATAATCAATAATGTGTAGTGGCTCGGTGGCCGAGGATATTGCGGTGCCAGTTTTGGAAAGGGCAAGATCGAGGTTCGAATCCCATTCGGCCTGTTCCCCCGTACGCAGGACTGACTATCCTGTTGCGGGTACATTCAAGTCATGGAAACCAGAAATGGCGGGCAACCCTTTCGAGGTTTTAGAGCCTTTGGGCGAAATTGGTTATAGAAATTTCACATTAACGTCATTAACTGGGTAGACATAAATTGTTTGATGTCTTTGAAAGCACCTAGTTATTACATTAATTTTACGCCTAAACATGCCACTCTGAATATATAATTTCTTTTCAGAATTGCTTCCCTGGGTTTGCCCTGACTCTGAGCTGATCATATATAGTTCACCATCTTTCGTGTCACATCCTACATACTTCAGGGATGCTTTCTGTGAGCATTCAATTGTAATAGGAACATTGAAGAATGTAGAAGTTTTATGATGGCTTGCAACATCTGCAGAACTCGTGATCTCGTATTACCCAAATTGTTACCGGCAGCCCCAGGATGAATGAATATTTACTTAATTGTATTTATCGAACCATTTTTGACCACAAAAACACATAATGTGAAATCTTTGTCTTAGATATTTCGTTTTGCATACATTGAGGCGTACATATATCGCACATTACTGAACTAATTTTCTTCACGAAAGGGAAGGCCTTCTCCAGTGTATTACAATTTGATGAATTTTAAATAAAGTGCAAATTCATGTATCATTACAAATAGGAAAACTACATATTTACTTATGCATTAAAACATTTTGATTCTATTACCGCATGATCAGCTAGCATGAATACGCATTTATTGGTGCAGGGCGGCTTCCAACTTTTCAGGACCATATAGGTCTATATAGGTCTTTTAGAAAACATTTAAACCACAAAATTCAAAAATTGAAATGTGCAACAATAATGTGTGTCCAAGTGGTCTTTTGATGTTAGCCGTGTTTCGTGAAAACCTTTCCACAATTGGTGTTTTTTCCTGTTTTTCGACATCAGTGTGTCATCGGTATAATATTAGTTCTTCACAATTTCCTGGTGTATTTAATCTTGCAAAACATTCAAATAAATCTGTTCATTTAGTCGGTATACAATGTATTTATTAATGCTACCGGAACTTTGTACTCCATTACCCAACAAGACAGCCAATTGAAGCCGACTTGTTAGGAACTTACACCATCATGATCGCTGCGGACATTTCGGTTCCAGTAAATCTCAATGGTGTTTGTTCCCACTGCAACTAAAACTAACAGATAGCTCAAATTCCACACTGTCCACACATGTCTGTGCGTACGGGCATAAGCATTCGGACAACAATTTAACAAATTGTCCTACCGTTGTTCGACACGTGGCAGTTGGAAAGGGGGCCGTACTACGCACGACTTAGACGGTGTTGCAATCGCTACCGGGTCGGTGGAAACTAGACCACTCACTACTGAAACCGAATCAATACAACGTGCGTCAACGGTTCCGAATAATCAGTGCTCTAGTCCACTCGGTCACTGTGACGAATTCGTGCAGTTCCTTTTTCGGTTGGTGCAGCGTTCCTTTTCCACGTGGTTCAAAATTTTTGCGTGAAAAAGAAAACATCTATACTTTCCCACGGAATTAAGCAATTCCCTTCAAGCGTACATGACATGCCATGCGGAAGCTCGTCGGCACATTTTCAAACATCAAATGTCTGGTAATGCTTAAACCAATTCAAGTGTCACCGTCGCGTAAGCAACGTCAAACGTTACCAGAATATGTTTGCGAAAGCGTGCCAGAAGTGCGTCTGGTTTAGCGGCATGTGAGTTAAAATGTCAATCGCGGTGAGCGTTGCCACTGGACATACCCTCCGTGACCAACTCACTTCCGCGAGCTGACCAAGCAATTATCAGCAGCGGAGCGTTTGAATCTGTTGGTAGACATGTGAGCGATGAAGTAAGATGTTAGTGCAATCGACAGGGAGAGCAGTTCACGACAGGTCGCTGACAGCGCGTCCTTTTGATCCTTACAGTGACACATGTTACGCGATAGTGCTATGAACAGGTTCTGGGACACGGTCACGGAGTGAAATGTTGAGCGATAGAAGCTTTCGGATCAAAGATTACGAAAAATTGCTTTATACTAACTTCCACCACTGTCATAACACATATTCTAAGTGTATAACAAAACATATGTCGCATACAAACTGCAAAGCTTATTTGGAAACGAAATACAAATAAATCAGCCAGCATAAACCGATTAAACTCTAATCCAATTTGCCTCATAAACTCATTTTGACATTTAATTTTTAAATTGATTTTTATTTCGTTCGAACAAATTAAGGGAAATTGTGCTCACACAAGCTCACACACTGAACTATTTATTAATTAACGCTTAATTTCAATACCTGCACCACCATTCGGGATCGTGTTGTGCGGCAAAACTAGCGTTAATTATAATTCTTTCACCAGACACATACCCACACTCCCTTTTGCAGTTGTGCATTTTGGTGTTTAGATTATGGGTTTAGTGGTGCCATAATTGGCACAAACTGTTCGATGCACCGTCCCCGCATCAGCTGCTAGTATCCCTTATCATGCTTGTGAGAGAGAGAAAAATTATACACACACTATGTATATATTTCCGCAGCACCCTCGAGGGAGGTGAAGCAGTTAAATTCCTGGCCCTTGAGCTGCGATTGCCGATTTCTAGCTTATGCATACCGTGCCGTAAACATGCCGTACCGGATATGTCGGCCCCGGATAGAATGTTTGATGAGAGCGGCGGCAAAAACAAAAAAATACCATCGCAATCCGTGCGCGTTGGAATTACCGAAAATTATTCAAATTGTTTAAATTCATTCCGTAACACAGAGTTCACGCTGTCCCGGATAAAGTGGCGTGTGAAAATATCCGGATATGGAATAACGTTTCGTCTAATTTTTTTAAAGTTTGTTCGGAAACTGCTTCAAAGAATTTGTTTTATTAACATAACCAAGAGGAGGAACAAAATAAAATCTTTTTTAAAGCAACGAGAGATACATGAACTGATTAAGTGCTTCTGATGCAATTTTTACATAAATAGGAAGAAAAAAATCATGAAAACTCAATTGGATAGAGAATTTTATTTTGTTAATGTATTTACTCACATGCTTCATGCATTGCATAATTGCAACACTAAATTATATTTAATGACCTGGTAGCTTTTTTGCATTATTGCTCCAATGCGGTTTCACCAAATGCAAAGCTTTCAATATTAAGCTCTTTAAAATATGCAATCTGTGTGATTGAACAACGATTACTCTAAGTAAGTATGATATATAAAATTGGTGTCTAGAATTCGAGACTGGAGAATCCAATTATTAAAAATAACAAAATAAATTTGAAGAATATAATGGTAGGATATTCAACAAGTTTTGTTAATAAACAAAGTGCAAAAATATAACCCTTAATGTACCCATTGAATTTGAATGATACTTCTAAACTTTTACATCTCTCTGGTAATTCAATTTTCAGAATTGTTTTAAAATAAATGAAAGTAAGTACCAGCCTTAATCAATAAATAAATAAAAGTAACTAGCCAAGTGTTGGCTCTCTCCGAAAACACCAATCTAATGAGGGCGTCTTAAATTACACAAACTCATGTAGCGAACACAAGTTCGGTCAAAGAAAATATATAAAACATCTCCTTTGCTATCAAACATAGTCTCCATAGTCTTAGTTTAATTTGCATTGAATGTTAAATTTATAAAAAAATACATTAGAAGTTTTAAATTTCATAATTGATTCGTTCTAAACATCAATGTGCAAGCAACTATAGTTTTAATAATTTCTAGTTAGACCAGAAACAAACCGAGGAATATTATGCGAAAAATGAAACATAATTGTTTCGAAGATTGATACGCACACGCAGGTAGAATACGGCAAGTAAAAATGCATATAATTTGGTTTTTCTTTGGTAAGAACGTGGAGGAGCTGGATTAAAACATTTCCAAATGATCCTCGAGATCATTCTTTAGACATCTTAGAAAACATGTAAGGTTTGTAACCAAACATAAGCAACATATTTACCGATCAATTACACTTCAAAAATAAACGGCGATCATGTAGTAACTAAAATAATTATATTTTCAACACCCGTTGAAGCTCACCTGAAAATAAACAAAAAAAGACAAAAAATTAATTTCAATGATTTGTTTAACAACCTTCTACAGCAGCCGAAAATAGATTTCGCTTTTTCAACTTTTACACCAGTCGCTAAGCAACAATCGCACTCGGTCAACTAATATTTGCTCCCAAACCATGCTTAGATAACATCGCCCGTCAACGTCAAACGCCTCTCTATGACAGGTACCAAACCCAGTACTGGAACCGACCCAAACAAAAAATCTTCCAACATCCGATCCGATGCCCACTATTGTGCACAAAACTTTCCTTTCGCTTTCGTCTTCAGTTTGCACACTCTCCCATAGGAATTTCTCCCGTTTGCCTTAGCTGGCAGACCAAATCATGTCGTCGATGTCAATACGCAGAGTGACACGATATCTAAAGAAACCTGACGGCCAGACGCTTCTTTGGATCGGTCTTTTGGTTTCTTCAAGCAAATTGCGTCTGCCTTAGCGAATGTCTCCTCATTCGTTGGTCAGTGAAGCGATGCGGTAAACCATCGACTAAATTAGCGTCTGTTTGAGCTCTCAATTAGTGTCGGATATCGGTATCGATATCAACCGAGAACGCCACGAATTATGCCACGTTACGTCACCGTTCAGGGTGGTAAGCGATAGTTAGAAAAACAGCTGTCAATTTGAAATTGGAGTGTCTGAAGATGTTAGCTGCAATTAGCGCGGACAACGACGTCACATTAGCGTAAGATTGGTAGAAGCTTGAAACACATTTTCCGTGGCTTGTTTTATGCTACTATCGTTGCAAAGCACTTGTATAGTAAAATAAACGTTTTGACAGCAATGATAAAAACTACAAATATCATCCTTGTGAGCTATCGTGCTGTTTGCTGATGCTAAGCTTGAATATATTCCGACTCTATGCGACCTTTCCATCCTTTGTTGGGTTAGCGAAGGTTGCTCGCGCAATAAGAACAACACGCCACAAAGCATAAAGCACATCCTTCCGTCGGAAACGATGGTACGAACGATCAATAAAAGAAAGCGCTCGGCGAACGAAATCCTTCCAAACGATTCCACAAAGAGTGAGACCATCGGCAGCCCTCGAGCCGAGCATCGGATCAAATATGACAGAGTAAATGTTAGGATTACAAATATTGAGCAGGATCTTTCGATTGCCAAAAACTGCACGCGACACAAGCCCTATCCGGCTACGGACGGGCTAGAAAGCGCTAAGCGACAACTTTAGATCGAACGTCACTGGCTCGCAATGCCATCATACCAACCAGCATCGCTACTAGGACGCTGAACTTTCGGCCCACGTTTCGGAGAAAAGCGAAAATCAAAGAAACGCCATCTTCTATTCCTCCTGTGCAGCCGGGAGTCCATTTCGCACAGTCAAACAATCGGCTGAAACGTTATCCGTGAACCTCATCATCGATTGAATGCGATGAAAATATTTCATGCGCTTTTGTTTCGATTCGCGCCCACACCACCCTGCTGCGCATTAACCCCGTATCAATAGAGGGGATGAGTTGACATGGTTGTCATCCGTCTACCGACTGACTCTATTGGTTTTCACAAAAGTCACGCCATAAGGACCATCACGGCACACATAACGAGGCAAGTGGAATGTAAATGTTTGCCCTACGCTCTTCATAAGGGTGCCCTTTTATTGCAATTTCATTTTCAATCCTGCCAGTTTTATTTCTATTCATTACATGTGATTCGAAAAACGCGACAGCACCAGCGAATGGACAGTTTCGATGATGGGGCACTACATCAACATATCGACGCACGGTTGGTGTTCGGTTGCTTCAATTGGCTGGAGTGAATAGTTTGAGCACATAAAAAAAGAACAACTTTTGCGAGCCAATTTAAACCTGTGTTATGTTTGGATAAATTATACGGGTCCCGGCACACGAAATACAGTTTAAACCATTGATTGTTGCCAGTTGGGATGATGAAATTACAATCAAATATTTGGTAGCTCATGTCTTCTGTAGGCAGATGTCGAGAAAGCCAAACATAGAGTTAGAAATAGAAAAGCTTCATTGCGATTCCTAATTTAATAAATCAAATATTTGATCTGGTGCCAAAACACTGAGACATCTTACAAACAGGTGTTTGTTTTGGAGAGTTTTTTTTCCAATATTTTTAGTTTTGATTCTATACAAATTAAAATTAAGGCTTTTCTTGTCCGTAAGAGAAAAACTCGTGTGAAACTATAATTTTTATGGTGCCCTCGGGTAATTTGTTGTTTTTGTCCAACAAAGTGTTTTGAAAAAAATATAACTTCGACAATTTAGACACATTAGTCAGAAAATGAAAAGTAATAAATATTATATATTTTTGAATAAGAATATCAATATAGATTATACATCACAAAATCAGCAAACTCAAGAAACCCAAGAAAGCAAACCAAGAAAAGAAAAGAAATTTGTCGATTCAATCGAAGCCGAATTAAAATGCAAAAAATATTGTTCGTTTGAAAAACTCCCTTCATACAAATCCTCATATGATCAATACGTAACCAACACAAGCAGGTCGGCATGTACAAAAAGCATTTTTCTTGCTTTTGAAAGACGCAAAAAAGTTTTCACCATTCTAAAACAAGTAACCAATTGAAAGGTCCTATTAATTAAAGATAAGCAACATTCCAATTTCATGAAACTGACTTGAGATTGGAAGCAGTGGAGCTGAGTTTCTTGGAAACCACTAGTCAGAATAATTAATGAGAAATATGTAGTAGAATTTCCTTATTTTTTGCGAAAGAGTACCTTAACATCTACAAAACGGTAGGTACCGAGAAGTTGCAGGTAGAGTACATATGTGTTTTATCGTTGCTCTTTAGTAGACTGGACAATTGTCACTATCGTATTCTGCTCAATGTGGGTTCCACCATTGTTTGAAGAACTTTAGTTCAAAGGAAACTGAACCCCTATCCAACAAATTCTACATTAGTAGATCCCAAAGTTCAGTTTCGTGAGTCGATCAACTTAGCTTTTCAGGAAGAGTACGTTTTCAAGGCTAGTAATTTCAAATTGTATGTTACTTTAAATTTTATGTTATTCTCGCTTGTTTTTTTTGGTATTGTGGGGATTTTTTTTTTTGCGCACCTAACTTCAGTACCTTGGCATAGCTTCACATCAAATACAGAATATAATGACCAAAACTGGACGATCAAATGTTCTAAAAATTAATAAAATAGTCATTCCATGTCATCCTTCAAATTATCATTATATGCATTAAATATTTGTGTTACTCAAATTATTTAAAAAGAAATAAATCCGTTCAATGTTGATACTTTCAAACATATTTGCCAACTTTTTTCAAACACCAGCAGTGTAACGACCTATTTGGTCATGCCGGCCATATAACAGCTTCGTAGAATTAATGATACCATCGGCATAGACTTCCTAAAATTAATGATACCTCACTACATCATGGGATGCAATCCCTGGGCATGTTGTGGGAAGAACAAAGAGCCTATTTCCTCCTCCAATGGATCGCCCCAATTGGTTCTCGTAGAAACTATAAAGTTTCGTTTGATTTTTAAAACATTCCAATTTGTTTAATTCATTTTACACGAGCTGCTACAAAACTGTTCATCGTGCTTAAATACAACTTTAAGTTGCATTCAACCTGTCGGGCCCGTTACTGTATCTGGCAATGATTTCATCAAATAAATAAACGCCCTTTCAAAGTTTCCTGCTGCAACCTTCTTAACGTGCATGTTTAATGCGTGTGTCAAGCACATAATGTGATGAGTGCATTAGATAAAATAATTCCCTTTCTTGCGGCTCACGTACATTAACGACTTTAATGTGATTACGGTTGGAGTAAGGAAATATCTTTGCATAATTCTTCCTTCAACGATGATGTAATGCTCGTCGGAGGTACCTTCCTCCGGAACGGTTAAGTGGTGAGTTCATTCTTTAAATTACAAACCACTCTTCACAGAGTCACCCTTGCCCCTCAGATGGTTTCATGACGTTCTGACACGGTGTGGCATCATAAATCAATCACACAAATCACCCACCCGAATGACAATTACTGCAACGAACTACGAACCAAAGTCATACCGATGTAGCTAACCATGCCCGTGAAGTAATTTAGTAAGGTTCCACTTTTTCTCCTCCCCCTAGTGTATTATCTACCAGATGAAGTCGTAATCATGGCTAGACGAATGTTCTCGACCCCATGCCCCTTTGGCCCGGTTTACGATTCAGACACAAGAAAAAAAAAGGTTCTTGAATCGAAACGACCGATTCTGTCCTTTGACGCCTTCGAGCACCATGAGCACATTGACTGGTTGGGAAGTGTGGACCTAACGCACCAGAGGACAACAAATTATTTACGCCCTCTGTAACAACTCGCACGCCAAATAATGCCTCATCATTCGTATGCTCACATCACGCAAATGCGTCATCTTCTCGCTTGAGGGATGTAATATCCGGAAAGGTTACCTCTCCAGCTTCAGAGGCTGAAATAAAAAAAAAACCCAGAATCCCACAAGAAATTTGGCCAGCCAACTGTGGATTACCTACAAATCCTTTTGAAGCTCAGAAGCTTGACAGCATTCATCAAATAGAATCCAACGCACGGTTGGGAGCAAACACAATCTTCCGAATGAGATAATCCACTTCTAGACACTGGACCGGATGATGTAGCTGCTTTTGCATTCTTTTTGGTTTTTTTTTCTATTCCTATACGAAACCACCAAACCGCTTGTTGGGCGAAACCATTGTCTCTGGCGACGCATCACCCAAAAACAATGAAATAAAGATTAATGAGTTGTGATAATGAAATCAGACGAAAAGAAAACAACACTCAAGCTAACGCTGCTGAGAATCTAACGAACAAAGGGAAATAACCGACACCCTCTGTGCAATCTTAATGCGGACGGTCTGGCTAGCTACTGGGCGGGAACTGGAACATCAAACCCACCATATTGCACTTGGAGCAGAAATTAATTACAGCCCTGACTTAACTGCATTTGACCGGCCATCAGAGATGAAGTTCTTTAGCGGACATCTGTTGGTGTGTTTGGAGTATGCTTGGGAAGCTTGAGAAAGTAACTCTTACTAGCGACATTTCGGGAAGAAGCAACTGCTGTTGCGCTGGTTGTTGCGTTGGAAGCTGTTAGGAAACTATGTCACAGTGTTCCCACCGCTGACCACAACAGAATTGGCAACATGCACTGGACGATGTTTCGAATGTCAACAAAACAGAAAGTGTGATATTTCATTAGCAAGTGTTAGTAGTCTGCTGTTTGATTGCTTCCAACTTTATTTTTATATATTTTATGGAACGTTTGAAAAATTAATTACATATTTACGTAAATGAAAACAAATTTAAATTCTGACAAACGTCCAGAAAATACTTCAAAACATTATTTTATTCCACTTTTTGGTCCAGGTGGTTTTTCTATTGCTCGACTGAGCACAAAATTAAATGAAAAGCAAATCCTGTCTACCACAATGCATAAGGCAGCCAAGTGATGCAATTTTAGCCGCCGCAAAATGCAGCACGGTTGAGCGAATTAATATTCGCCTGCCCTCAAAACAAAGTGTTTGCGCAGAACAATTAGCTTTGAGCTTGCCATAACCGCACCGAGATGCCAAGCAAACAGTCGCCTTCAATGACTTTAAAGAGCATTATCTCGTTTTGAAGTTTATTTTTAATTTTTATATTTGATGTTTCAGTGAAATAAACAAAATAATATGTTTCGTTCCTCCCTACTGAGGTGAGAATTCCCTAAAGCACGAACCAAAAAAGAAGCTTGCTGAGAACAAAAGTACAGCTTGTGAACAACCGGTATGATTTATTTGTTGCACCTTTAGTGTTTTTGTGTCGAACGAAAACCGCCCTCTTATCACCAATCTAAGGGCAACAGCATGCACAAGCCGTGCACGACCTTTGCAAACTCAATGATCTCCTTCCGGCGCTAGATTGCTAGATATATTCGGTATGTTGAGCTCATTTCTTCAGCGAAACTAACAAGCACATAACAGCTCATGATCCAACGCCCCAAATAAAGACAAAGGTGAGAACGGACCCGGAGTGTGCATTACGTTGCATTCCTCACCCACTACGAAAACGACACCCTGGGCCACCCGTTTTATGTAACAACAAAAGCGCTGCACCATTTTTCGTACTGCAGTGTGGTGCATAATTCATTTTACCGTTCCATTCTTGAGGTGAAGCTGTCTATCCGCACCTCCGTCTCCATCCCCACTCCAATCCCGCAATCCAAAAAATCCGTCTTTTCAATGGTTTTCTGACACACCGTTTGAAGGGTGGAGTGATTTGTAATTTGAATACCGCACAAACCACCATCAACCTTTGCTTGCCCGCTCAAGCCTGAGCAGTTTGAAGGGTTCTTTCAAATGCAAGGGAAAATGTCAGCATTGACTAGTGCGTCAACGGTAGAAGTGTTCTTCACCATCTTCAAAGCATCTTCAAAGAATGATACGAATGCAGCAGCATCTTGAGGTTGGCAACCGATGGCTTGGGCGGTATAAAATAGGAAAAAAAGCAAATCTTCAACTGAAGAAGCAAATCTTGAGCACCTTCGCAATCGTGTTGATGCGATTTGATGCAATCATTAATAATTCATGGTCACAAAACAAGGTACGCTCGATAAAGCTTACCCGGATTTTAACACCCTCCAACGAATCATTGTCAAATCATAGGATGTTATCTTTTCCTTTCATTCTGCTTCACAATATGCACGCATTGGTTTTATTACGATGGCGAAAAACGATATGATAAGCTCGTAAATAATTCTGCATCACACGGGAAATGGAATCATGTTTATCAGTTTGACATCTGTTTCTTGTGAAGTTGAAAACAAAAAATTACTTCATATGTCATGTTAATTCATTTGGTTATCACGGTACAAAGGAAACATATTTAGATACGCATTTCATACATTCAACAATGACCTCGTTTAAATACCAACAAACTATCAAATGCTTAAGGCTTTACCTTCATTAATACTACTACAATTTCGCCTTCAGTTTCTGACCTTCGTTACTTGTATTTTGCCCCTCAAAAGAATATTCTGCTGGCCTGCTTATTAAAGGTCCTAAAACAAGTCCTTTTTACTAGTGATAACAGAAAGTAAGTGCTAGTAAGCATCGCGAGTTAAACGAGTAGGGATAGATACAGAACTTCCAAAACAACCAGATTTGCATCAAGATGCTTGAACAGTATGCAGGAATGAACCGTTCTAAGCAAGAGGATACCCAACTTTTTTTTAATAGGAAAACACGACGTGGAAGTGATGTACTGCTCAACAATAAGCCCCTGAACAAGGTAATGCTTGAGGACATGCGCGAACGTATATGATTCTCGATGAGGAAGAGTGTTGACTTTAGGCTGATCTTAGACAGCAGCTAGTTGACCTGACAAAGATATCAAAAGATGACTTAAGAATAAAATTTATTCCAACAAATGTAATAATTAATTACGAATATACGTGACTCTATCTGAAATATACCATGACTCTATCTAGACACATTTTGTAAAATCTAAAAATGTAAAATGTAAAAAGAAAACATAGAAAATGTTTTTTTTTTCTATTCATGAAGAACGGCCAGGCCGTATTGCTTATAAACTTAACTTAAAATTAAACATAACAGATAATGCAATTCACATTGGACATTTCCTTCTCCAAACCGTGAAAGGGCACCTTATCCCGGGTGTACTCGGTTGAAATAGAAAATGTTGTCATAATAAAAATGGTACACTATACTAAATGATTTTTTTTAACTCTTTTTGTAATGAATCAATGAAATATCGTTATAAATTTATGAAACTCTTTCTTAAAGTTATTTTGAAATAAGTGGAATGTATAAAAATTGTTTTTTTAATTACTCTGACTCGTTTTATAAACGTTACATTATTTTGATTGACTTAATAATTGAAATAGTGTTCCAATCTGCAGATTCTTTGGCATTCATAAAATTGTATCGCATCCTCCTTCATTAGAAACAATTATATGCTACACTAGCTCCAAACTTAATTAGAACTCCTCTAGCTGTAAGAAATCAGTTCCACAGTTTTAACAGCCTATCCATAAAACCTTACCTTTACGCATTGAATAAGTTATGATGCTTTAAAACAACTACGTGTTTCCTTAACCTTCCGTTTCCAAATAAAGAACCATCCGCAAAGGTTCAAGTTCAAACGCAACTTCCTTTTAAAGGATCAGCCCGGGTTCAATTTTTCACTCAAAAACTAAACAATCGTACTGGACGAATCGATCAAACTGAACCAATAAATCAAATTTGATATCCCAACCCAACCAGATGCTCCTGGCGTTGCCGGTGAGCGGAATTTACTGTTTTACTGTTTTTAATTTTTAATAAGCGCCAACAACCGACCATCAGCTTCCTGGTACGGTGTTACAACACTAATTAAATAATACCTGCCCCGTTAAAGTTTGCGAACTTGGTGGCTGCCAGTAACTGTCGAAACTGACGGAAACAGCAAGCTTTTCAAACCACCATATGACTCTTCAACCCTACAGCTAATCAACTCTACCACGGAGTGTCTGAAATCATTGCAAATCGCTTAAGCGTTTTTGTCTTTTTTTTCTCCTCTTCACTCGCCTCCGTCCACCCACCTTAGCCGTTGGTTAAAGACGCGACCCCGATTAGCAATTAGTCGCTTCCGTCATCGGTCGCAGCTTTGTTACATTCTACGCCTAAAACGGTGCCCAATGACCGATTTTGAGCCGGTATTGCTTTTATTTTCATTTGTTTATGAAACCACCGTCGCCACTATAAAGTCACACTCGGGCGGGATGGTGATCGTAAACACAACCTCTTCACGATTGATCGTTCTGCAACGATGATCACCGGCGGTGGAGGTGATGCGTCTGAAGTTTTTGTTTTTGAAGGTGGTCGTTTGGGGCTGCTATTTGTCCAAAGAATGTGCTACCGGTGCCGCACTGTGGCTGTGGTTGGAATTGGAGTAATTGCAATCGGTTGAGCTTTGGTTGCGCCAAAGTCACGCTCCGCCGGCGGACAGTTTCGATACAGTTCGAAGGGTTTTACGCCCGCACCCGGCAAACGGCGCAATCGCTTCCGCACTTTCCAATTGTTCGTTCGATTCGGTTTGACTGAATGGGTATGATAGATCATTCCAGTTGCGACCTTTCCTTTAGACTCAGAATTACGGTAAGAATAAATTACACGCAAACGATTCCAAGAAATAATGTATGCACACCGTCGAGATTGTTTGCTGTAAGCATTAGAGCCTACGTTGATTGTTTTGTAACGTAAATAGTACACCTGCTCTCGCTTGTCAGCTGTCATCATCTGTAAACTTTGAAACGACCATATGTCCTCTAGCGGTAATTTTGTAAACCATTGTTTTCAACGTCTAACTCCAATAGAATGCTTTACGCTCCATTCGCTTCAAGCAACTCCTACAAAAGTAAAGTACTCTCGTACATAACTCTTTTCATATGTAAAACTAGTGCCAGACAAGCCTTTCTCACGTGCTCGGAGAGTACTTTTACTAGAGTACACTAACAATGCTTTCAAAAATACCTTTACCATACGGCTAACAAATGCACTCAATACGCACCATTCGCTTGACCTTCCAGCAAATGTCCCTAATCGAGAAGCCACTTTATGGTTCGGTTTTGGCAGTCAAACCCAATTCACACGTTATCGAAAGCGACAGTGTGCAGAAAGTTGCGATTGGTACGGTTGTCATCAAGTGTTTCTTTAATTGCAAAATTTCCCTTTCGAATGGTGTTTTCAATATCGTCAAGGTCTTTTGGTTTTGTTGAAGTCTTTTGTATTCCGAACTAATCTTATGCTTTCAATTAAGTTTCTAAGCATGTGCTATATTTACCATGTTTTTTTTCTTCTTTAAATGAATCACGATACCGCTCAACTGAAAAGAGCCTAATTGACTGTCACCTTCCTTTCGGTGGTCCACATCTGCACGAATCATGTCGCACAGGAATTCCACTTCCAGGGTCATAAATTAGATCCACCTTCGACATCACCCAAGCAGTCGGGCGTGTTAAATAAAGACAAGCGTTTGACCCACAACGATCGTCCGATTTATCATGCTCTGTACCCATGCTGAGCTTGAACACTGAGCTTGTAGTTACAGCTTCAGCTGCACACAAATGGACAGCAGGCGCGTGCCTTATGACTCACGGCATGCCGGCCAAATTGCCATGCCGCTCTAAACATTCGCCCAACCAATGCCTTTCCCTTCGGATTCAGGCCGAACTGGAACAATCTATTTAACGCTTCCAAACAGATATTCAAAGATCAGCATAAAGTGTTTCTTTTTCAAAAAGAGTCAGCTATTCCTTCTTTCCTGCACCATTCCGGCGCTGGCGCACTGGTTTGTCGAAGTCGTAAATTAATTTACAGCCATTACAATCAAAGCAAACCCCATCTGGCTAGTGTACAGCGTAGGGCACACGATGTAGCATTCGTGCTCGGACTCCAACATCGAGAGGCAAATGAGGCCACCCAGCACCCCACAAAAAGGGTAACACCATTCTATGCGATCGCTTCAATCACCGAAATGAACAGCCGCACCACCAACAAACGATTGCACGCGACAGAACGATTCTCCGCGGGAGACGATTAACCACGTCTTCCAATGACAATTGCAACATAATTTGTCCTCGCATGAAGCAGGGCAACAGTGAAGTTTACCGCAAAAGAACGTACCGCTGCTCATCCCTGGGTGATTTTCGGAGGGTATTGCGTATTGCACAATACCCCTTGCCGGAGAGTCGTGTGCGAAAGGGTTGCCGCATAATGAGCGGGTGATTTGTGCATAAGCTCACGAAGCTTTTGACTTAATGAATGGCCAAAGTGTGTGCGTGTGTGTGTGTGTGTGTGTGTGAGCTTCAGTGACAAGATCTTTTGCGGGGAAGATCTACCCGAGAGATGCTGCCGTGTCTAATTTGCATTCAGAAACGCCTCCGTTCTATTGTTAATAGTGGTTGCTTGGCGGTTTTGCCTTTTATTCCTATGAGTGTCTCATTAATCAAAGATGCTAAATTATGACATGAATGCACTTGAAATGGGTAGTTAATTGGCAAAAATGGGAGATTCTTTTCCACAACTTAACTGAAGTGCAACTAAATGAAATGTTTTAAAGCATTAATACCTGTCGTGATCTGCGTTCATTTTCTTTTATTTTTCAAGTTAATTTAATTAATAAACTTCTGAACCGTTCACACTTCTCGCAATAAACCACAAGACTGATTTACTCTTTCACCCGGCCTCCTAGTTAAAAAATTTTCTCGTTAGTCCATCGCTCGTATTTTCGCTCCGATCAAGGTTTACATATCCGACTCGAATCGTTTCTTTTCGCCTTCTTAATTATGAAATGCCAGTTAGAACTAAATTCTCAATCCCTACAATACCATATCAGCAACAATAGAGGAACATAAATGTCAAAAACTTTATGGAACTAACAGAAACAACATGCGTTATGGTCGACATTCTCAGAATTGAAAAAAAAAACAAAATATGGCAAATTGTTGCATATATAGTATGTAACATCACTATTAGGGCATTAGTGTTTTGATAATAAATGGAAAATCGAGCAGGATAAATCGCAATAACGTTCTACTAAATTGATGAACATAAAATGAAAAGTAATTAATAAAACAAAACTTATGAAGATACGAAATGAATTCAACCACTTGTTTTTTCGGACTGTATTTAAGAATTGTTATGTTGTTAAAAGAACGAGCAATTGTTATTCACTCTCCTGGACTTATAAATGAACAAAAATGAATGTTTCTAAATAATAATTATCATTTTATTATTCAATAAGAAAATATAAATAGAATGGACGGGTTTCAAAAAAATTTAAATGTTATCAATCATCCTGTTTCAATGTATTGTGATCCCTGTCAAGCATTGGTTTGAGTCTTCAAGCGAAATTAAGTATATTTTGCATTTTTTTCTCTTCTATTTTTTATGTACAATTTGGTTTATTTTGATATTATTTTCAGCTACTCCACAAATTATGAATAAACATTCCAAATATAATACCCATAACATGTATAGAGGCTAATTTCATGTAGGAACAAATTGAGTCGTTCAAGATTAACATTGCGTTAGATTATTATTTCATTTTTTATTTTTGTGGAGCGGCTTGGTAGCCGCGGAGATTACGAGCTGGTCTTCTAACGAACGAGCTTCCCGGATACCGTGTAACCAAATATTTTACAAAATTTAGATTTGTTTTATTCATCAAGGATGGCTGAACAGGTTTTTGATGTATTTTATGAAGACCAGGCCTGGTGGTTTAGTTATCCGATTTTTTTTTTTGTTCTTGTATGACGGCCTGGCCGTATTAGACTTAATTTCCACATAGCAGGTCAGTCAGTCCATGCTACGGGGGGACGGTCCGAATGGGATTTGAACCCCGGTCTGTGGTGTGAAGGCCCAGCGCCGAACCACTCTCCCACCGGGCCGCCCCCCAGTTATCCGATTAATACATACAAATTTATACATAAAAATATGTAATCTTCCAAAATGGAAGTAAAACGAAGTAGTAACAAAAAAAAGCTGAAAAATGATAAATAAGGGTTTAAGTCGAAAAAGCAACCATTTGTAAATCAATCATAATGAAAAAAATATCCAAACTTCTAGAGATTTCTGTTCAACCTCTTGAAATCCCAAACAAATAACAAATATATTAATACTCCAGCAAACAAGCGGCATCACTTGAAGCACCATTCGTGTGATGAGTGTACAAATGAGAATGATGATTATTGGAATTACTGCTAACGGCGTATATCCGGCTTCCCGATTCAATCGCAACCACTCGAATGATATCGAAACGATATTGTGCAGCTCAACGGTTCGTGAAATCGAATGCACACCAAGGTGCTCTTCGTTCCCTCGCAGCCGCGAAAGGATCGCATGTGTTTGGTTGATTTTTAACCATCCATTCCGACCGACGAATGAAGAGCCAACGAGGGTGTACTTGTTCGCTTTCGTTCATCGCTAACGGTTACGCTTTAATGGACATTTGTAATACTGCAATGTGCAATTCCATATGCATGCACGTGTGTGCGAGTGGGTTATCACAAAATTTGTATACATTTCTCGTCCTGTCTTATTCGCACACTCCTGGATCCCGTGGGATCCAATCAACAGCCGATTGGCGCACACTATCAATTCGCCTATTATTATCAAACATTGTTATTATAATTTCGAATGAAATATTGATTGGAACGCACCATAACGTTTGCTGCTGTGCGTGGAAGTTTTATATTATATCCCTTTCCTGGCAGCCGATTTTGCATTGCAACTGGAATGAAACTACTAGTAGTTGAGGTGGAATAGCAGCACCCGGCACAAGAGGTGCAATTGTGCAAGCAGCAGCGTGGAAATGTTATTAATTTATGCACGAAACGATAAAATAATAGAATTTCGGTACTTGGAAAACAATGCCACAAAAAGCAATTATTGACGACTGCTTGGTAAGGTTATGATTTTATTTGTTTTTGTTCTTTAATTCACTTTTACTATTTACATTTTAAAATAAAGCTTCTCTACACCGTCACCTTTGAAATCGTGTTTGCTGGACTTTATTTAAAATGAAAATGCATGAACCAATTGATCAACAACAAAACTGATCATGTAACATTTCTCTAAGGTTAAGGTCCATGAAAACGAGGGTGCGAAAAAAATAAACATCAACATGAAATCGAAACCCCTAACACTTTGCTTCGCTCTGCATTACTCGAACAGTGATCTTGTTGACACCATTTTACCAAACCACACGCTTCAAAATGACCACAAAGCTCCGAGACCGTTTTCTGTGCACCTGAACCGTATGAAGTGGAAAAGTGGAACGATAGGTAACCTTGCTTTTGTTATTGCTCCCCCCATATTGACTGGCATGTGATCACACCGTTTACGTGCAGAAGATGAGATGTTTAAGATGTATTTATTTGTTTTAATTTAAAGATCACTTCTACACTACTAAATCTACTGCTAGCTTTACACAGCAAGATTCCATTGCACAAAATAATACCACCTGAGTGCTATTTTTACCACTCACAATCGATCTGTTCCATTTTCGGAGTGCAATGGGATAATTCGCCGTGAAGTGAAAAATAAAACTGACCAACATAGCATCATTAACCGAAAGAGATGCAAATCACACGCCACCGTAACGATGATTGCGCATTGTTTCTTAACGCTTTTTTTTCTAGTGAATGGGGGTTTGTGCAATTGCTTAAGGCGGGATTGACCCTTAGTTCAAATAATACATACTAGCAGTACTGGCCTAATTTTGCAATATTTGTGGAAATCAATTAGCATCAGCAAAGTTGGCAGCAACACCGATTGCATCTGTTTATTAACCTCAATAATTTTATGACTAAATGTGTACCTTAAAATTTGATAAAAAATAATTTAACAATTAAAACAATAAATTGAACTTAATTTTTTACAAAAAAAATTGCAGCAAATTTGTAAATCAACATTTAAAATACAATAACAATATGAAACACATTTACATCAAACTGAATAACTCGGCCCCAAACAACAAATAGCTAAACCACAACGTGCATTGCGTCAAGTGGATTTAGTAGGGCGTAAATTACTATGCAGGAAATTGCAATTGCACGTCTGACGAACCTGCCACCGAATCCCGATCAATGCTAACGATACGAAATGTGAAAACCAAACCTCACTCGAAGGCTAATTTCCAACCAACCAAACCAATAGTTACATGCTTCTGGGCACGATTTCTGATTTAATAAACAAATATCATATCCACCAGATGGATTCGTGTGCTTCATCGCTGACAGCCTCACATGCATCATGGAAAGGGTTTCTACGAAAGGAAAGTTTCGTGGCACGAAGAAGGAAATTGCTTCAAACTCATTAATCCCGCTCGTAGCGATTGATTTCACTACTCCCCCGCCGACATTTACCCAAATCACCCTGACGGTCACGTCCGAGTCGTATGCGTGTTAATAATATTCATGTTGATCTCGTTAAATCATGCAGCTGCACTACGTTGCCATGGAGACGCACACCGGCAAGGATAATTAGTGTTCAAAATCCTTGCCTGCTGTGTGAAATCGGTAGCTTAATGATGCTGCTTTCTAGTAGCAGAGTGTAGCTTTCCAAGCAGTTCAAAAGCGGAGATAAAAACACACAGTCTCCAAGAAACAACTTTCGGTGAAAGACACACAGTTTAGTTCATACATTCCTCCCACGTTAAGATTTAATGACTTTTTTCTTTCGCTGAAAAGTAATTTGCTTTCAAACAAATATCATTTCAATCCATCTCTTATGACGCGAATTCAACCGTTTCTAATATGTCAAAGCTTGCGTAAAGTAAGCGTGAATTACAGCGCTAATGGTTGGTCGTGCATTTTGCCCAATCACTGAAATTATATAACAATTTCAATGATGTGAAAACTGGTATCATGTTCGGTTGAGAAAAAAAAACAATCTCCCTGGATGTCGATTACTGTAATTGAATTATTCTGCAATGTAACAGGGAGAGAAGAACAAAACCAATACATTCTACTTACAATTTGTCCTCTGTAAGGTCATTGTTTGGAGCTGTATTAACATCAAAAACTCTGCTATAGCCGAATATGTCAGAAAACAAAGAACGAGGGATGCTTTTGAAACATCTACAGAGATTTTAATGAACACCATCCGTTCACCAGCATGCACCTCTTCCTGTATACATACGAACTACATGTACGGGGCATGCATTAACACATAAAATCTCAATTAAACAACCATTACCTGAATCGTAAACAAATGTTTTCCCAGTGTCTTTTGCAGCGGTAAACACGGTGCCTGACGAGTGCACCCGTCCAACACTTTCGCACAGCAATTCATGTACAGCTGTACCGATCCGCCAATAAGGAAGCCTGTCATTTTTCATGCTTTTGGATCGAGATGTTAAGGCCAAATCTGAACACGGGATGCTTTTGTTTCAATGTTAAGGTTAAGTGACTTATGGCCGCAAGCGACGAACCTCGTTGCTTACTTAGCTTAGCTCGATCGCTACGTACAGTTCGTGAAAGGCTCATTTAACCTTAAGATGTAAAGCTTTTGCTGACAAAATATTGTTTTTGATTTAAGTTCCACATTATTAGACCGTTTTGTCAGCAATACGGCCTGGACGTTCTTAACGAATAAAAAACTATACCGTTTTGTTTTACAAACTCCTTTCGCTGTATCTAGAAACAGCTTTCCGTTGCCAAATTATAATCTTATCAACCATATCTTGTCCACCTTCACAGCTTACGTAAAGCAAAGCCAAGTGTAAACGAACGACAACAACACTGAGTTCGATGGCCGTATTAAAAAAGGAACCCAACAATCTCGAAACGCATCCATCCATCGATGGCTCCTCGCGATCAGCAGATGGTAATGCCTCCCCCCGGTAACCGGTAGGCAATTAAAGCATCGTTTTACTCGAATCATCACATTCCAATTTAAAGCACAGTGAGCAAAGCGAAAAAATTCAACTCGTTTAATGATTTTGCAATAATGATAAAACTTTTGTGTTTAATTTTTAAATCATTAACTTTGACTTTAAATTAGCTTTGCACCTTAATTTTAACTCCATTTCACCTTTAGATTGTTCTAAAATATTCTAGACGTTAAACATGTAAATTTTGTCCACTCAAAAATGAATCTACACTGACTGTGTGTTGGAATACAAGCAACAAAAACAACTCTCTGCGAACCGGTGATAAAAACAGAGAAAATAAAACCGGTAACGATGAGCAGTCGCGCCGTCTTGCGCGCATCCAGTTGGTCATTCAACTCGCGGTTGGCGTGTTCGTCATCGACCCGGGGTAGCATTAGCTTAAGTCGTTTCGTTCACGCATTCGATTTGCGCATCTCGCGCGTTTCGAACTCCACGGCACGATAGAAAGCAAACGACGACGATTCAAAAGCGATCGCTTTGCCACGAAAAACGGTGCTTTCTCAATGGTGGAATCCTGTCCGGCACTTTCCGCAATGTCGCGATTGGCAGGATGGCCATAAAAATAGAGCCGATTAGTGGATGGTGGTGGTAAGCATTACCGGTTCTTGCGAGAGCGTTACGAAATTTCGGTCAGGTCGGGTACGTGCAGAAATTTCACCGACACAAGTTGGCGGACAGGATGGACTTAAAGGGGCAGCGTTATCGAGGGAACGGGAACTTATGGTGCGGTGGCACTTAGTACGAGGAAGTTTATATGTATGACATTCGACCCTAATCGGTTTGCTAGCCGGAGGTCCATAATTGGTCGATGTGTGCTAAATCTACGTTTAGCGATGGTTTGGTTTTGCTTTGCATGTAACATAAGAATAAAACTAAAATAATTTGAAATGAAATTGAGGCATAAGTTCTTAAACCTAAATCTATTTAATGTTAATGATAACCTTGAATCCATTTAAAAAAATAAAAAATAAAAACAAACAACCAACAGAAAATTAAAGCCAAACTTATCATAATAAAAATTATTTTCTTGAATTACCAATAATTGGAAAAAAAATTTATTGGAAACAACAACAAAAAAACAATTTTTTTCACAATTTGAACTTGTTACTTATGACATCAAATCGCAAAACGTAAAATAAAAAGCAAACAAATACAATAAAAATGAAGCGGATATTCTTAACGTCTATTTTAACATCAATTTCATTAAAAATAATTTTAAAATAACAAACTAGATTATATTCGGAACATTTAAACAAAACTTGTTTTACTCTTAATATTTTGATTGAATCTCCAGCAGTCATTTTAATCCAATTAAGTTAATGTTTTAACAACTAAACAACATATCAACAAAAACAGTCAAAGAGAAAACTCGACACCAGTAAACGCTTTCCTAAGCTTGTGACGTAAGCTAATGTGCTTTAATCTTTACCATATGGTACTAAATCAAAATACCCAATAGACCATCATATTGTTTTATAACCCGCCTCTACATAACAATTTATCACGTTGTACTTCTTAACGACTCGTACAAATCATCGAAGCTGTTTTTTTTTTTTTCTTTTCTTCATACATACATTTTCAGGTCACCATGCTCCTTGCGTTATCATACACAAACGCTATAAACAAACCGCCCGAAGCATGAGAAAATCAAACAAATAAAACCTATTGACCCAAAATTACGCTTCCCCTTCCAGTCAGGTGTAATAGTTGAAGCATGATCAAACATAAATCACCTTCCCTTTTTCATAGCTGCCCGGAGTGCAATCAAACCTTACACGCTGGCTCCAAAACCTGTAAGACCTGTGTGCCCTCCCGAAGAAATGCATCCCCGAAATGATCACTTTCAGGAAATGGTTCCCGTCCGCTGATGCTTAGCCAAAACGAGACGAGACTCGGAGCTATCAGCACCATTCCACATGCAAGCAAACATAACTAACACCCGGGCACATTGTTTGACACCGATGCAACCCGAAGCTACGGATTATGAAGTCATACGGTACGCGAGCGAGCGTCTCCGCCCGCAACATACCAAAAACACGCCAACATGCGCGTAGCCCATCACGCGCCACTTATGTAACGCGGGGTTCGTCGCTTTGATTACCTGAATTTCTCCACATCGTTTGTTCGCTGATTACCTCCTAAGCTAGAAAGGCGACTAGAAAGGTGACTTGCGAGCGTGCGTGATTTCATGTTTTTTTTATGCATAGATGGAGAAATTCGTCTACACCGATCGAACTCTTTCTACACCATTCGGTATGTTTATCTCCCGGCGAGAAAGGTTACCAAAATTATGGATCCCCTTGGCAAACTTCGCCCGATACATATGAAACGGATCGGAAACATTAAAGTGTACGATCATGGATCGGAAATGTCTACTTTGGATAGTATTTGAAATGTCGATCTGCATGTTCGTGCAGTTTTCAATCCTCACGGCGCTTAACCGATTACCATTCTTTGTTTTCCTGCTTTAGTAAGGCTTTATTGTTATGCATCGGACTGGGGAAAATGGATTCGCAAAGGCAATGGCACTATAATTAATGTTATATGGATGTTGCGTAACTTGTATGGCAATATTTGTCTAAATCGTGACATATGTGGAGCAAATTAATTTTCAACAAGCGTTTCGTCTAAGATGTATCGCATGTACGTGTATTTTATCGTTTTTTTTTATTTAAACTACATAAATCATGCGGAATATTATCGAACCCACTTTGTAAGAGAGCTGTGGTACAGGGTGAAGATTTAATAACAGAATAATGCTGATTATTTGATGGCTAATGATATTTATTGCGATTAGGACTTTAAACGTGATATTTTTTTTAAATATTTTTAACGAACGAATTGAACTTACGTACTAATGCAATGATACAACTATCTTTATTGTACTTATGTACTAATTTTATCTATGAAGAGCATTTTATTATTGTAGAAATTATATAATCAAAAGAGACTTCTTGTAAAGCTCACTTCTTTAGCCACAAATTCCAACCATTCTGTTTTTCCTAATTCTTTTTAAAAACCTTAATAACCTTTACCCTAATTCAAAACAAACACATTCATTTTCATATTAATAGATTGATATTATTATTTAAAAGTATAATTTAAGAAATCGGATGGATGATAAAAGTGTTATTTTGAGAAGATAGCTTCAAACGAACTCTTCTGCTTAGAAATCGACAAAATCGTATAAAAAAGTTAAAACTCCTTTATTGCTTGTTAAAGAAAGCTTGAATAGAAAATAACTTTAAATGGTATTGATCGATCTAACCGATGGCTGGCTAAAGAGTTAAGCCTTATAGTAGCCATGCAATGTTCTGACAAGAAGCAAACATTAGATTTTAAAAATATGATCTTTTAGAGACTAAGTAAACATATCAAGATTAAGCCAAACTAATCAAATATCTCTTTTTAAAGCCCATAAGTGTTAAGAGAACATTTAGAACTTTTGAGAAACAACCACGACAACAGAAAGTTTCATCTAAATCCTTATTGTTTTTAGTATTGATTGTAAAACTCGAAAAATTTGATTTTGAAGTAACTAACCTTTCTTGGCTTCAAACATTGGAAATAAGTTATTCTACTGCTGTACCAATAGTTTTTTTATTTCTATTTATTTCAATTGGTATGATTTCAAAATACAAAAATTCACGCGATTTCATTAAAGAGTGTTAGAGTGTACATTTTGCAGTTTTGGAGACTTCGATGCAAAAAAATCATCTAAATTTTGCTTAAACCATCCATCATCAATTCCAGATGAACTGATTTGTGATTGCTTAAACATCTTCTGACGAGAAACGACCGTTTTCTTTAATCCTTATCCGGCCTTTCCTTTTCCTTTACACCCTCTTTAAACACTCCATCTGCCATGAGCGGCAAATTATCGATTGTAACAAATGTGTCAAAACCACCATTAAATAGCACTTTAATCGCTGCTGCTACAACACTTTCATCTTTTGAAAATACTTCCATTCAAAAAAGAACTTTTTTGTTCTATGGCAGAACAAACGATCGAGAACGAACAGCGAGGGCATGACAGATCACTATGGAAACTCATTTTTCTATCCAAAGCCTACTGCTGGCACACCTTAATCGAAGCAGCGGCGCGCAAATACACGGCAGGATGGGATTGGCATGGCTCATTGTTGAGCCCCGCGAGCGCGTTGTAATTAGTCGCTGGAATGTCTTGGTTATTAATCACTTTCTGCTCCCGGTTTGTCGCCTCCTCAAGGTCTGCCGGTGGTGTTGTTGATTTGAAGCATTAATTCTATAGCATACACACACCGGCAAGGACTGTACCAACATCTCGGTACGGTTTATCTTTTCACTCGCCCGTGTTTTGATTTCCCTTTCACAGAGAGTCCTCTCGTGTCTCTGTCATTAATCATCGACACTAACCTTCCTAGTCGCTATTGCTATTAAACTGTGTGCATTGTGCGGATTGAGTTCAAGCTTTGGAAATACTAAACTTTATCCATTTGTTATGCAAATTTAACCGACCAAGTCTATTTGTTTCAAAATATGTCAACGTTAATTGCTCTTTTGTAATGAATGGCTATCAAAAGCACATACTTCGGGTGGAAATCAATATTGAAAAATAAATATCGATTCCAAAGGAAACCAACAAACAAACAACAGCTGATTTATTTTACTCTTTCTCTCGGTTGGTGGGATGTTCATTTAACAAAACCATGGTTGGTGGACCACTTTAGGAAAGCACACTCGTAACCCCAAAATCCATAACTTGCCACATGCATGCGTGAAAAATGGTCAACTGATTGGAAAACAAACCTTTTTTTATCCACCGATGATTGCCAATTTCCGATTGTTGAACCTAATTTAAAATACGCGGACAACTTACAAATGGAAAAAAAACATTCGCAAAAAAAACCAAAAACATAAAACCCGTGCTCACAAGCGTTCCAATGCATGCACATCATAAAATACAGAGGGTCTTCTAATTTATAGCGACCATTTTTTCACTTTTGTGCCCTATGTAAATGCACAATGCACACAAACTGCACAGCGAACTCGACAAATGGCTTTTCAGTTGATTTTGCGTTTCAATGTTTTTCCATTGATTTTAATCGTTTTACTTTTTTTGCTTCCTATTTTCCCTTTTCTATCCTAACGAAATTTTAAATTTATGCTACCACTGACGGGCTTCCCCGAGGGGCCAACTGCAGCGTTGACTGGATGCCAGCTCAAAATTTACTCTTTGAACCAATATTTAACGCACCACGATGCCATTATTCTTTGCCTTCCTTTTGGGCCCATTTCAATGCACCATGCCAGACCATGACCGTGTGTGGTACGCCGTTGACGTCGACGGTCGACCCAGAAGAGGTTTCATTTTCTTTTCGACCAATTATCACCGAAAAGCGAAGGTCTGCAACGGCGGACGAAATTATCCACAGACGCATGGGGTTTCGCCACTCAACAACCGAACCACGATGGAGTCTGAACACGAGAGGAAAAGAAATGTGATGAAGCGAAGGAAAAACTTTCACTCTTTCTTGCGGCACGATCGTGTTTTGGAACGTTCGATCTTGTACGGGATGATGGTGCGGCCGGCGTTTCGGTTGATGAAGATTGGAGCAAACGGAATCTTGCGGATTTTTGTGGTCGCGCTCCACGTTGTTTCTTGGCACGGTTTTTTTTTCTTTTCTTGTTTTAATTTGTTTCTTCCACGCCGCGACAATGAAGAGAACCATCGACAATGAAGACAATTGTTTGCATTTTGAAGGTTTGCTAACGGGGGTGTGATGGCTTGCGATGCGAATCAGCGAATGACTTAGAGAAAGGGAAATCTTTGATTTATGAGGCTGTGGAAATTATATGCTGCACTAACCTTAAATCTATAAGGGCTTCGGTTTGCGTTGTAAGTCTTAATAGTAAAAATAGTACTCTTTCTTTAATAAATAGTTTAAAGGAGGGAAGAGTTTCATTTTTACCTTAAAAATGTTCTGTTTAAATTATTATTATTTTGATGAAATGCATAAGCAAAACCCAAAAACTATAATAATCATCAATCATGTCTCCGTTAAACAAACAATGAAAAAAAATCCTTCCTCCTAATAAATCTTCAAACACGTTCTCAGTCGCATAACTGTCACCCGGAACACTTGTTCACCTGTAACACCCTGTTTCGCCGATTCATATTGATAAATCTTTCCCTTCCAGCAGATTCCGGATGCGAAGCAAAACCAGCAACCCAACAAGCAACAGTGCCCACAGCCCGCACCACACCGGACGATTGATGATCTTGCGTCAGTTTTTCACAGTTTTATATTTTCGATTATTTCGTTATTTTCAAGACATTCGTGCGATGGGAAAGCTAAAGGTAGACCACCCCAAAATAAATACCCAATCAACAAAAAAAAAAGAGCATCAACTTGATTACTCGACAGTGGCTGCTGGTTAGCTGCGATTAAGCTCTAGCGTCTCAGCCAAATTTCACTTTCCGCTCGATACCGGGTGGATTAGATGAGGGAACTTTGTTACTTTTCACGGATGCCTTTTTGTTTGGTTTATAATTTGCTGACGTAACGTCCTAACGCACTCCCGCACATTCCCGTGGTATTTTTGGGTAGCGTTTTTGCGTGTCGTTTGCGCGATCGTTTTTTTTGTGTTTATGACGAGACAGTAAGTAACACCATCATCGGTAAGCATCTTGTGTGCCGTTGTCACTAATGATGGGAAGCACTGGTTGCACTTTACGAGCCCATTGTTTCGTTGGTTGCAGCTGAAAGATTCATTACATGGTACGCAATAGGCGTTTTGCTAAGAAGCAGTGAAATAAGTTTTAATTCGAAGATTGACTTCTAAAACTTGAAACAACAGGTGTAAAGTGGGTAAGTAAATCAGAAATTATGATTTATCTGAGATTCAGGTCTAAATTCCAAGGTATATTGCAGTTTATTGCAGTTGCTAACTGTCATCAATCTTGAATTAAATGAACACATTTTCAAACACCATAAAATAATTTTGTGTTCTTTTATCTAAACGCGAAAATCAAATTTGGCGGCCTGTTCAATCCAGCAAATCATTCATTCGACTACTTCATGCATTAAAAAAGCAACAAAACCATCAATTGAATAACACCTTCTAAATCATCCATTCAAGAAGGGCTAACTTAAGCCCTAATGAAGCTATAAAAATACTCAACCATCCCCCATCGTTCATCGTTAACCCACAACACTTAAACGAAATTGTATACCCACACAAACATAACACACGATAAGTTATGAAAGCAGTTGAAAATCCAATCGGGGCCAACTTAGTTAGTAGCGCTAGCGCTTGTTAGCAAACATTCATGCGCCCTCGCACGATCGATCAGTTTTTCCAACCGAACGATAGGAAATTGAGCCACCGCAGGCGCAGACGAAACGCAAGACTGCAATGCATTTCGATCGCAAAAGCGACGAACCCGCCTTTGAGCGAAACGCGAACAAAAGTTTAAATTCAAACCCCAAAACCGAAAAACGGCGCGCGAAATAGCCACTCATCCATAGCGCACGGTGACGCCGACCGATGCAACACATGCCGTTGAACCAACGGACTTGCACAACACTTACGAATGCAACCACCAAACGGTAGAACGAAGGAAGACAAAACCGTTCATTTGCGGTTGGATTTTCAATCAAAATCACAAACACACTCCCTAGACACACTTTCTCAATCAATCGTTTAAATGGACCGATTTACAGAACACTACTCACCTTCTGCAACGTGCACGACAATCGTTTAAAGGCGCTTCGTAAATAAACCCGTCCACGGTGTGCACGGGGAGCTGCTGGCACGGTCAGGTTGGTTGGCGCAAAACAGACAAACGGACAATGTGAGGCAACGTCAACGAAACGCACAACACTAACAAACTTCAATTGTTAAACTCCGTTGACTTCCGCTGTGAGCACAGTTTCGGTTCAAACTTCTCGCTTCCCGGACAGCTGGAAGAAAGCACGTGCAATGGTGCGAACGAACGGAAAACAAAAATTCATCCGCTTCGGAGCAATTTCTTTCACCTTTCAGACGGAAACGCCGCCAGTTTTCATGCACACGGCCCACAACAGCACTTTGGGTAACTCTCGCACAAACACAAATCACCCGCCGGTTCCAATCTCTCTAGAAACGCTTTCTTTGCGGCCAAACCAATACACGCGCCTTTCTGCCGCGTATCGGGCTTTCGCTGCACGGATGCACTTTCTTCCAAAACGTACCCGCAACACACACACGCGGTCTCGTTGTTACGAGCAGCAGCACAAAAATGTGCAACAACAAGAAAAAAAAGTCACCAGAACGTGCAATGTCACTGTGGGCACACCCGACACTAACCTTCGTACCGATGCTGTGAAAATTGGAGTGATTTCTCTTTCGCTGAGTGAAAAATGTATGCCTCCTTGCCGGAACCTTGTACAGCACTCGAGCCCGCAGTGAAATCGAAAACCTTGCCTGAAAGCGAAAGGCTCGTTTCGTTCACCACACGGGGCACTTGAAATGTTGATTTTCACTGTCACTGTCAATGCGTGTTCTTTCTGCACGGAGAAAGATGAGTGATTTTGTTTTACACTCAAACCCTCAAGCTGCCGTTTTTTGTTTTTTGCTCTAATAGAATACTATTAATCCTTGTACACTTCACAAGAAAGCCAAAAAAAGGTGCTACTACGCACGTGCGTATCCTGCTATACCACGTCCGACGAAGGCTCGGGAATGCGAGCAATGTTTGCGTACACACCGCACTGACGTTGTCGACTAAACGCGTGAAGCACGATCAGCGTCGCATCGGGTCTGTATCCATGGCATCGCACTGAATCATGCTGGCCAGGGCGCATCGGTGAATGCCGCCGTGTCTGCCGAATGCTCGAGTGAGTGTGCGGTAGAGGGAGAATGAACCGTTGACGGTCACGGACCGCAGTCTCGTTCCTTTTCACGCTTCCGCTGGGCGGGTGGTGAATTTAACAACACTCAGCGCCATATTCACCAAAGTGTGCTCGTGGGCTCACTTTCTCACGGCATTTGAGTGGAGTTGATCGTACGATCTTACAACAGCCGCTGGTTTGGCTTATGCTGAAGTTGGAGATCATTTTATCCCCACCGTAGTAGTGCCGATCCGATCGTGGTGAGTTCGCGCTCATTTGAGTTCCCATTCTCGGAGGGGAAGTAACTACAAGCGCTCATTTGCTTTGCTTGCGAAATTGATAAGGTTATTAATAAATCAAAAAAAATAACACAGATGAGTTTTCTAGATAATTTACGTATCTTTTTATTAAATATTAATTTATTCCATCCTCAATCACGTGTTAAAAATTATCACAGTTTGGACAGCAATTTATATCTTAAACGCTCGCTGGTTCGATAAATATTTTTAAAAAATCAAAGCGAAGACTCGTGGGCTGGAAGAAAGTGAAACCTTCTAACTGGATTAACTGGATCAACTGAAATGAAAATAAAGAAATGCCAAAAAATAAATTATACATCGTAAAAGCGAAAGGAGAGTGTGAACAAAATGATTGTACATTATATTCGCAATCCAGATCAGGTTCGTCGCCTCATTGGATGTTGAAGTCTTTTGATGCTTTGGCTGGTACGTTGCTGCTGATCGCTGGTAGTGATATTTTTTATTTTTCTTTTTTTCTAAAACTTATATAAAACACTTAAACTCCACCTGTAAAACACTGTTTAAAGGCATTTCATAACGATTCGTTAATGATTAGTGGGTTCAACGACCCGCGGGACGATTATTTTTCGTTTCGCAGGTATCGTAAATACCTCCTTGGCATTCGAAAAACAATCCTTTACCCATAACGAAACCGATTCATGAGAATTTATCACGCAATCACTGTAATCTGCTTACGAACAATTTTACTCCATGCCCGAAAATTCTTTCCAAATTTACACATTCCACATTCTTCACGTGCTTTAAATTACCAGGTGCACAACACAAAAGCACTTCAAATTGCAGTTCCTTCTGCTTCGTTGCTGGCTGCGTGCAATTTAACGACACGGCTGTTCTGACGATTGCTTCATCTTCATCTTCATCGCCACGGCCTGCTCTACCGGACCGTTTTATTGCCATTCACAGTTCACACAATACACCGACAAACATCTCATAAGTGCGAAGAAATATTTGCGTTTAATTTGCACCAATGTCAAACGCAACCATAAACTGCATACCGCCCGCTGTTTGAGATGCTTGCGGTCATGGTCCCGCTTTGGTGAGGTACCATTTGTATGCTTCGTCCCGAACGAAAATGTCTGATAAATAATGGCAACGTAATGCGATACGATATGGTCTCTTCTTCTTTGGTTGTCCCGGTGAATGGTTTGATTGATTGGGTTTGCTTATCACCGCTGGAATGCGCTCATCGTGTGCAACCAATAACTGTGCACTTATTTATTTTCCATTAAAGATTATCTGTTTGCGCAGTGGGGATTAAGTGGTGTGATTGATTTTACGTTTTGCGCTTGATTTCGAGGTAAACAAATCAGGCGATAAACCAATAAGGTATCCAACCAAGCCTTTGATCCAAATTTTATTTTGTTTATTTTGTGCAAAGACGACATATCAAATCACTAGTTTTCTTTCAACTTCACCAACTTTCATGCAACTTAGAACTGGACTGTACGCCAAACCCTTCAAATGAGCTTTTTTGCTCCAAACAAAATTTACACGTAATTTGATAACACTATTTTTCATTTCAATTCCACAATCCAGCACATTCACACTGAAACACATTCGTTGTTCGGCACACGTGTATGAATCCCTTTTTCGTTCGTTAGAAATCCTTCCAATCCCTAGCTCATCGGAGTTCGTTCCCTACCGTACGGAAAATTGATGATTTCTCTTGCGTCGAGCATGTCGAACGTTAGCTTTTATTTATAAATTATTCTACTCAGATCAGCCCCTTCCCTACCCGAGATCGCATGCCCAACTCATGCCGTGCCCACCTTTTGGTGCTCACTGACTCACAGCACACAACACCAATGAAACACACACGTGCAGTGCTACGAGAATCAAACACTAATACAATCATGCCTTTTTTTCTCCTTCAGCTTTGTGTGATTCTAGTGTTCCATAAGGACCGTAAGTAGTCAAATGAACTCCTTTTCTTTCCTTCTTCAGTTATCGACAAAATGCACCAAGCGTTAGGATCGATTGTTTCGCTTTTAAATTTCACCACCCCAAACCCAAAACCTATCGCAATCGATTGTTCCATCATCCCACGATGTCGAGATGTTGTTTGCCCTTTTTCGTGGCTTTTTTTTCGTTCGCACAAAATTCTCCTCCTCAAAACTACAAGTCATGAGTCTGGCAACGCTTCAATTGCCACCTTTCGATTCTCACCACGAGGATGCTAGCAGCCACGAATCTGACGTCTTTTGTCGTGCTAAAAGGGAGACATTTTCCTGAGCTTTTGCAAATAAAGCCCCCCGCGTATCAAGTAATGATCTACTAGGGTATCCCCTTTCTCGCTTCCACGTACACGTGACATCCAAGCACCATGCCAAGCAGCTTCGAAAAGAGCAAGATGGTGCGGTATCGATACGAAACGCCATGCACCACCACCGGAGGAGTGCCGACATTCCAATTATGGCCCGACTGCGGTGCCACCTCCTCCGATCGGATCGGGCCCTGCAGACGATACCCGCACCACGTTTGCTCTAGCGAAGGAGCGGTCTGACGGCATTAGAATCCACCGCGAAGCACACATACACACAGTAACCATAACAACGGCAAACAAAAAAAAAGCATGGCCTCTCAGACGCCGGGCCTGGGCCTTTGGCGCAGAAAAGAACGCGAGCGATTGAGCAATGCACACGGTGCTGTACTGAGGATTTGATGCAGAAAAGGTGTTTTAGAAGAGCGTGTAAATAGAAAAAAAAAAAAATACTCACAAATCGAAAATGAAACCATCCCTGCTGGTGCTGGATGATGATTACGTCAAATGTCAAGCGCGGCATGGTGAAACAGATTTTACAAACGTGACGCCATTTTCGCGAGACAATTGAAGTTCGATCAAGCGCTAAGCATTAAGAAAGTGTACCGAGCATCAAGAGATTTTATCCGACAGTAGTACCGGCAGGCGAAGACAGTACAAAACTGGGTACTAATTCACTTATTTTCACTGTTTAATCACTGTAGTGTGGAAAATAGTCAGCTTTACATACTTCAATTTCACCATTAAACGATTACTTCTTTTGAGGATTTATTCTTAAATACCGATTTCTATTACAATAAAAAAATAATTATTTTCTATTTAAAAAAAAAACACTCTCAGATTTTTCCAGCATTTTTTTTTCATTTCAGATTGTTTACTACCAACATATTTACCAATAAAGTACTTAAAATCAAAAAAATTGTTTAAGCTATTTTAAATTTTATGGAAATTGGAGATGTAATAAAAAAATGTCTAACAAATAATTCCCTTTAGATACTGTATCACGGCTAGGTCGTTTAGGTCGCTAGGTTAGTTTACCACGTGGCAGATCAATCCATGCTATTGATAAACGGTTCGGATAGGGATTTTCCGCGGACCGTGGTGTGAAGGTTCAGTACCAATACCGCCTGCAAATGTGATAAATATCTTGTTTAAACGTGATATAAATCTTCTGAAATCTCTTACACACATAAAATGTATATTTAAAAAGTATGTACAACATAAATCTTAGTGCCTTGTGTGATTGTCACTCAGTGCATGCGGCGCTGATAATACGGCTTTTAGCCGTAATAATGAAAAAAATAAATAAATAAATAAATAAATCTTAGTGTAAAACTATTTTCATAACTTTGTTATAATGTGTAACGATTGGGAAAACCATTAAGTATTGTAAAAATAAATATTTTTCCGATGTGTCCGTATAATTTTGTTACGGTCCTGAAATAGTTATCCTTGCAATTAACATTACAATAATGGACAGCAAAATATGATACAGATGTAAAAAAATTAAATCTTTTTTCGCAAAAAAACATGCGTTTAATATTTGTATCAATTGCTTGAGGATTGTGGTACTGTACATTTTTAATTATGCTAAGCTATATTATTGTTGATAGGTTTCAATCGAATATCAAATTTTAATCCCGATAGCCACTGTTCTGGTCTAATTCATTCATCATTTACATCATTCCATTTAATATCTCTGATAATTTCCATCGCTAGATTATTTGTGCTTTTTTTTGTGGGCGGATTTATTAAGATTAACGAAAGCATTGTTATTTCTTAATATAATAATTATCAAATCATTGCAAAATTTGAAACGGATGATCGTAACAGTTTTCTTGTAGTTATTTGACGTTGTAACTTTTGCAGCCCTTCGATTTGCAAAATTACTCATCGAATTACTTATTTAGAATGTCCATTAAGTTAGACAAATTATGAATAAAAACTATCATCAAATTTAATTCCTTTCCTTTTTGTCATTAACATTTCAAAGCAAAGCAGCGGATATTTTTTTATATAAGTCAGTTGATAAAAATAATTTACAACGAATAAAAACAGTAAAATACACCACGATATTGAATCATTTTGAAGTCATTACAATCGCTTCGTCAAAATTATCATTGCATGTTTAGACACCAGAGCATCATGTTTTGTTACTTCCCAATCCTGCCAAAGACGCATGATTAACTGTGACAGCACGTCGTTTCCCATAAATGTCACTAAAATTACCCAGAACCCGTACCATGATCAAGTTCTTCTGCGGCAAAAATTAAACAACCTTACCAAACATTCATCATCTTCCACCGACAGATGACCTGTCGTTTAAGGGCCCTCATGCTCGTGCATAAATACTCTCCACCATTCTAAGCACTGTCCGTTGTTGCATTTGTTGTTCTTGCTTCACCTTTATTTCTTTACTGCATTTAATACGCTAACATGCTGTTTCGCGATCATTTAATGTTATGGCGAGTAGCTCGGCACCATTTAACATACCATAACTCATGCTGTTATTTCCCTTGTTCCGTTACCAACTCGTACCGCCTGCAAGCGATGCCATCTTTTGCGTGTCGTTGTTTCGCTCTTTTCATTGAGCACGAATTGAATATAAACACGAACGAACCGTGTCCGTCCCCTCGAGTGTTTTCTTAAACAGATCGAAGACACCCCGAGCTCGGATTCGGTGAAATAAATTCATTGATCTTCGATCTTTCTCTTCGGCCTTTCGATGGCACCTAAAGAAAGACGATTCCAGATGGTGCGCATCGAATGCAAACATCACGCTAGAAAATGCTGCGATCGCACGTGATTTCTCTTACCAGAACCTTTCCGCTCAACCATTTTGTCCTCGACGTACCCTCTAATGCGGAACCGACAGCACCATCGGGGCAGTAGTTATCCTCCGTTCGGACGAGGCTTCAATCGTCACGACTCACCTTCGATCGCACTTCCAACGAACAAATGTGTTTTATTTCATCGTGGGTTTGGTTTGTTAAACTAAACATCCACAATTCATTGCCCCGAACCTTTCCACCGTTTCGATAGAATTGAGCCTTTGCTTTGAAGGAAGAGGATGGATAGAAAGCGTGTACTGTAATTGGTCTTTTCAGTTTCAATTAAACTCCATTAAGAGCAAAAACAAAAACCAAAGTGGAGTGGCTATCGTCTCACAATGGTTTTATATAATTGTGCCTATCAAACGGAAAGAAATCAACTACTTACAGAGATTGATCTATTATCAACATAAATTTAAAAACTTAATATTCAGAAAATTCTTTTAAAATAAATTCTGCCTATAAAAGCTTTGCAAACATATTATCTACTGAAAAACTTATTATTATCAGCAAATCAAAATTCTTGATTCCATTCACCCGCTTCAAAAGACACATTATTTCCAAAGAATTCTTCATTAACGTTACACATTTGAAGTTACTCCATACGTTCACCACACTCTCCTGTTCACGTTGCTCCAATGTCTGCCGGGGGTTATTTCCTGGTTCGAAAGGGCTGCCACATTCATTCCATGCTCTCCTTCCATCCAGTATCGAGGCGTCAGAGGTTATGTCGCCAACTCACCAAACAACCTAGACTCGATTTGCTAACGTACTGATCGCAAGCGCAAGCAAAGCGCCTCAAGCAGCAACCTCTTAGCGGCTGATGTGACGTATGCGGATGAAGGTGCGGCGGATTGGATTCGATCTAATGACCATCAATATGGGTGAGGGAAGGTGTGGATTAGCTGCTCCAGTACGCAGAACGATCGGTAATTGATGGAGCAATGGCAACGTTCTCACGGACCGATACGAACTGACACTGGAACCAATGTGAACTGGAGGAGTGCCCAAAAACTTAGGCTTTTTTATATGTGGTCAATTCTGTTCCGGAATGTAATTCATTTAATGGAAAGCTATTAGTATTAGAGTAGGTTAAAAATTAGAAAGAATTTTATTTCTGCAAAAAAAACAATCTAAACATATTTTTATTCGACATTTTAGTGTAATGATAGAAAATGAAAACAACACAAAGCTCAAAGTTTAGTAAATTATTGTGTAATGCTGCTTTCAATCAACTGTTTCCCAAATAACAATTTAACAACAAACTAGCGTAACTACTGTTTTACTGTATGTTCTTGCATACTTCGTTATACACTGCTGTCCTGTCTTTGATTTAGTTCTACATCTACAAGTTCAACCATGTGCGGTATAATAAATCAAAATCATGCAAAATATAACACGCAATGCCCTGCGCCCACATATAAGCACCAGAGAAAACGGCCAGTTACTGCATGACAGCACGTTGTCATCGTATGTATTCTACAGTGTAAAACTCAGTTGGTGGAGCTGACCAGTATTAGAGAACAATAACAATAACAAGGCATTACATACATGCTTCTGTTTCATGACGGATTTCTCATGACCAGTAGTTGAAAAAAGCTGTTGATCTCGCTGCTTTCGCAATACATACGAGTGAAGGCAATATTTTTTTGTCCTAGTGAGATGAGATCCGGAAAATAAAAAAAAAGATTATTTTTTCATAGTTTTATTTTAAAGAGCCAATATTCATGCGAAAGGCATTCGAGATGGGATCGGTCCAAAATCTCATTCAGATCGCTTCCCCGTACGCAAGACTAACTCTGCTGGTGCGTGTAATTTTCAGGTCACGAAAGTTATATTTTTTAATCTAAGACTTCTCGAACTCTGACTTCTTCATAAAGTCCAAAGAGACTATCCTTAGGTCCGCTACTACTGGAGTGGCCCTCTATCAAATCACACCGAGCCTCTGATTATGATTTTCTATTTTTGATGACCAAAAGTTCAGCAATGTAGGCTAATTCCTCATCCCACTTGCCTTCTATCGACTTCTTTAGCAACTTATTGATTCATGGTGTTAAGACCCCAACTTTTATTGAACATGGTGCCTTCAATATCCTAGTTTCATCACTTTTTTATCTCAAATGAACTATAAAAGTTATATTTTCAAGCGATTGGACAAACATCGAAATCCAAAAAAGGCCAGACCGCAATTCAATTACAAAAACTACTTAAAAAAATAATTAAAACTGATTTTCATCTCCTCGATATTAAAACCACCTAAGGAATGCTTGGTAAATATAAATGTACAGAAGTACATAAGAAACAAATCTAAAATTAATTCATTGAATAAGAACACTTCAAAGAAACATCGTTTAATTTAAACCCACTTGTCATATTTAAAGTATTAGGTTTTGCAATGCAATTGTACCCAATTAAACAACTCAAAAATAAGGCTCAGTGACTTAACGTTAATGTGCCTGTCTGTTAAATGGAGTATCAACACGAATAAAAACTCCACAACACCGAGAAAAATTAATCCCATCGTGAATGTTTTCCCAACCTACGACACTCAAGCGCGATTCTAAGGCAGCGTGAGCGGCGTTTCAAACGACACCATCGGTGGCGAAAAGAATTTTCTAATTAAACCAAACCTTTGCACCTCACCGCATTGCATTTCCGGAGGCGTTTTATCGAGTTTAAAACATTTTAATTAATTTTGCGTGTCATGGATAGAAATTTTTTCGCCACCTTTTTTCCCTGCGCTACCGATTTTCCCGATTGCTGCCAGGAAGGACCGAATGGTGTGATTGTATGGGCCGCAATATTCGTACGATGGGTTTCTTTTATAGCACAGAACGTTCTTAATTTCACCGAAAAATGTGATGTGCCTGTTTAGCAAGCGGACGCCATGGGCGACAAGGTAGGCGGCTCGCTTTCTCGCTATGCTACCACTCATCGGAACCGCTCATTAAAACCGAGTTGTGTAAGTAAAACTTTTGAACCTCTGCGAGATGATTTTTACTTTATTTTTTTGTTGCTGTGTATCTTTAGATTGCAGCGAAAATTGTTCTTGTTTATTCTTATCTCCCCCATTCGTACACATCATTAAGGGATTTGGTTTCTAATTGCGTCACATCGAATCATTTAGCTGGAAGATTTGAGAAAAAAACAAATTGCAATTATTAACCTTGTGCTTTTTACATAGACCACAGCAGACACTTTGTTAACAATAAACAAATAACGAAAACACAGTCATCGGACGCCTGTCAGGGTATCATGCTATTAACGACAAATGTCTGTCTTTTTTCACGCAAAAATTTTCTTCAAACAACACAAAGTCATTCCTCTAAGGATTTTTTTTTTT